>CM041780.1:181154470-181436465 GCA_023374045.1 Limonium bicolor | reverse complement strand
TGTTATATTGCGTGCATTCCATGCAACGTTACTTTACAAGGTATGTTAGATTATTATTCTTGATACACCGTACGTTACACAACTTCTTTTTCATGTAACAAGTTGTGTTCATTTAAAACCTTGTGACATTATTGTATATAATTATACCTATAAGTTAACATTTATTATTTACTATTATATGGTTTCTAAACCATATTATATATGCATGTCACTTGCGCCAATATACATATGTGTATATATATATACTTTGTTTTCTTTATGAAATAAGAAACTTTATATTATGTACATATTATTCCTTATACAAGGTTTATTTAACCATTTCAAAAAAAAATCATATATTAACCATAGTATTTATGTCATTGTATACTATAGTTTATATCCTCTTTTTTTTCTTTATTCATATGCATACATGTGCATGCGCTAGTAAGATAGTTTTAAGAAACTACACTTCTAACCACACAATATTATCAAGTGTTACACCTATATCATGATATCATATAGTATGATACTTTTACATGTCATTTAACCTTATAACATATAGGTTTAGTAACCATATATATTTATATCGAAAAAATATATATATATATATATACTACATTTGTACTTCTTTATTTACATAATTCTCATAATTACAATATAGCCCCATAACTTATACCATGTTATAAATACCTTATTTTATAACATCATAACTTTGTAATAAAAGTATACCCCAAGGTTTTATAACACTTTGTTATAATTACCGGAAATGCATATATATTTAATTCCCTTTCTTTCAAACCCAATATTTTCCGAATATTACCATTTCGCCACAAATCCTATAATATTTATTCATAACGTATGTTATATCTGCCCAAACATTACATTATTTATAACATATAGTTTTCATATTTTATTTCTTTCCATAATACCGAACAGACCTTAGTTGTTTGGTATAATTCTTTTCCAGTAACATTTTTTTTCCTTATTTACACATTAGCCACATATTATAACAAGTTACATATATAGGTATTTATATGGTTTTAATATTTATCATCCATATAACCTATAGTTTTATGTTACTTAATCCAAAACAGCCCCCTTTATGTTTTCTAACTTCTCTTTCCGTCCACATTTTCCTCTTATTTACATATTGACCCGAATTTATATTATATACTCTTATATGTCACAAGAATCATATATTATACTCTTTTATCAATATACCCACTATATAACTCCAAAAATCCCCAAATATTATACTTAGAGATAAATCAACTATATTAACCAAACTACACCTAAACTTTTCAGTAATTACGTAAACACCCCATATGGTTTTATAAACTCCATTTTTAACTTAATACTTCATTAAATTACCAAAATAAATTTATTTATCTTTCTAACTTGGTCAAACCTCACATGTGGCCAAGTTTGACCACCCAAACACTCCCTTTGGCCAGTATTTAGCATAATTACCAAAATACCACAATTGTTTCTCTAGTTTTATATTTAACATTTAAATTTCATAAAATTATGTTCTATGTCCCTAAAATTCCCATAACAGCCCTGCGCTTTTAATATTATTTTGGGCACCCTATATTTACTTAAGTATAGTTTGACCTCAAATAATTCCTTTGTTCATTTAAATACTTATAAAGTTTTATTCAAATTATGTTGTAACACTATGTTTAATTTAAGTAACGTCTAAGTTCACTAACATCCACTAGAGATATTTCTAGTTGGTTAAATCTCTAAAATTATACTTGTGCACCAGAATTTTTATATAGTTCATTTAATCACTTTAAAATTCAAAACCAATATTTAAAGCTTAAAATAAGCGTACTAAAAATAGCCTAACCAATAGCTTTAATCCTAACATAAAGTTACCTATATAATAACATAGAAATGTCTAACTACATATACATTCACTTACGGTTTTATACAGATTATTATTAACACTTTCAAATTATTTTTCCTCCATCCTTAATTTATATAATGTATCTTAATAAGTCATTAATGCTTAGTATCACTAAATCACTAATTTCCTTCCCATAACTAAATCTAAAATTGCATATACATCACACATGTGCTCTCGGTTTGTTACAGTATTCATGGTTAATTTCCCTAAATCATTTTCTTTCATTGATCACTTACGAAATACACATTTTCTCCACATATTTAGGATTTAAATAGCTTACACATCACATACACATTCCCGGTACGTCTTTTACAAAATTGAGGCGTAACATTTCTAAAACATTTTGCTTTTCATTTTAACACATCAACTTGGCCTAATTAAGTCATAATCATCCAAGTTCATTAACCAACTTATACCCACTGCTTCCTACACATTGTCATCGTTCAAACAACATATATTATACATGTAGGCTTTCGGTTTTATACCATAGCATAGGGTGGTGATTTTTAACATATAAAGTAAGGTGAATAATGGGTTTACCTTGACTTAATCACCAGAGGCTTTTCCATCACCTTCCAGCTACTCAACCTTGTAATTCTCACGACTCTGTATAGTTATGCATGCCCAGGTTAGTGTTCTTTGTTTCTGAATTTTTTTTGATTAGTAAACTTGAGTAGTTTTTTTTTTTAGGTGTGAGAGAGATAGTTACCTCTTAAACTTGATTACCTTGGAGATTAGCTCCTGATCTCTTGGCGCTTTAGGCAGAGGAATGAGCCTCTCTACTGTCACATGTATACAGAGGAGAAAGGCCATGTAAAACTCTGGTTTTGACGTTAGTTATAGGAGTAGATAAGTACAATTTTCTTTGAACTTTACGTATATCAGTACCGGGCATTTGAGGGGTTTTCAAGCAGTAGTATCGGTGTCTACAGCAAAGGATTATGGCTTCATCTGCATGCAGAAAATGAGGAAAGAAAAGAGCTCAAAACAGAGAAGAGAACATCCATTTTTACCATGTTTTCCAGCTCTCAAAGTGGTGTATTCTTGGGGAATTCTTGGCTCAGTGACAGGGCTTAAAAACAGCCGCCGTATATGCGTAGGGAGAGTAGGAGAGAAAATAAGTGTTAAAAGTTGTACATGTTTCGGACATGAACATGAGGTGGGAGAGCAAGGTGTTTTGAGTGAGTTTTCTCACCTTTAGATCTCACAAGAGTCCTCTTGTTTCTTGGTATCTTTCAGCTGGTTTTGGAGTCCTCAAAGTGGGTTCTAAATCTTGAAGAAATGAAGAGAAATCGGTGGGGAAGTGGCGTTGTAGAACCGTAAGGGAAAGCAAGGAGGAAGGGTAAGTGTTTACCTTGTTCCTTGTTGTATTTCCCAACTGTTTGTAGTCCCAAAATTGAGGTCAATTGGATTTCTTTCTGTTTCAAGAAGGGAAAGGTGGGTTTTGTTGTGGTGGTAACAATGGAAGAAAACCAGGTGCAAAGGTGGCTAGAAAACCGTAAGGAAAAGAGCAAGAAGAGAGTAAGTTACCTTGTTTTTTTTCCAGGTTGTTATGCTTGCTGTTTCAACCGAGAATGCAAGGTTTTTTTTTGTGTGTTGAGTCACTGCAACAGAGAAGAGGGAGGTCTGAAGTAGTAGTATGAAAGGGGAAGGATTGATTCTGGTAAGCAGACTGGGAAAAACGTGGAGAAAATCTGAGGAAAAGGAAGAATATCCTACCGTTTTTTGTTGTTGTTGGTTTGCTGAGTTCCTCCTCTTGTGTTGTGTCCAGAGGTGAGGGAAAAAGGAAGCTGGAGTCTTCTTGTTGTTGCAGTGGAAGAGAAGAGACTTGAGCAGCTGTTGTCGTGCACTATGAGAGGAAGGGTGGAGTCTTGTTGCTACTGTTCCTACGTACCAGTTGAAGCAGGAAGGGAGGGTGTTTTCTGCTTCAGTCGGTTTGGAGGAGGAAAAGGGTGGAGTGCATCAGCAGAGAGGAGAAAGAGATGTGTGAAGAAATCCGTAAATGGAGCAGAAATGAAATAAATAAGTACTTGCTTATTGTCTCGGTTGCTGTCGTGAGAGGAGGAAAAGAAATTGAGTGACTAGATTAATAAAGTAACGAGACAGGTAGGAAGGAGGGACGGAAATGGGTAAAAGATAAAGGTGAGGTTATTGGTACTTGTTTGTACTTTGTATGTATTTATGATAATGATGTTTGCTTTCTTCCCTCTCGGTAGGTAGCAGGGTGGTAAAGGTTGGAGGGGATTTGAAATATTTTCTAGTTAATAGTGTCACAACTGTACGAGCGTATTATGGTTATGGGTTAGCTAATTACTTGTAGTATTTTTTTTTTTTGACTTCTCCATCCATCATAACCGCAAGAGAATTGGTATGTATATACTTTGTATATTATAAATATGATTATGTGTAATTAGTGTCTTGTGATGTTTTTTTTTTAAAATGTATATATATATGGATAATATCTATATTGTATTTGTGATTTGTTAGACTGTAGTAATTTATGTAGTTTAATGAGTGATATATGGATTTACACTAACATAATATTAGTATGTCACATGTGATATTAGATCTTGGAGTTAATTCTCCTTAGTGACATCCATCTTTGGTGTATCGTTTAATGTCCATCTGGATTATATTGATACAATAATATCTATAGCAATTATTATCCATCATTTAATTTAATCCTTATTAATTAAGGTAATAAATGTGTGGGGTATTTCATTAACTCTCAAATTGTGGTGCGTCGTTGGTATAATGGGAGCTTTTATAACTTTTAAAATGTGTGTTGGAGCTCCCTGTATGGATGAAGCTTTATTACAGGTCTCATTGAAAACAAATGCGGTGAATATATATTCTATATATATATATATATATATAGCTAGGATGGAAAAAAACAAAAAAAAAATACCCCTATCTCGGCGGTTTAGAGCACAACCGCCGAGATAGACCCATGGGATTGACGATGTTGAGTTTGACCATGAGTCTATCTCGGCGGTTCTTAGAGAACAACCGCCGAGATAGACTCATGGTCAAACTCAGCATCGGTCAATCCCATGGGTCTATCTCGGCGGTTGTGCTCTAAGAACCGCCGAGATAGGGGTACCTATTTCGGCGGTGCTCATTTCGGCGGTTTACAACCGCCGAAATAGGCCATTGGAACCGCGAAATAGACCCTTTTTCTACTAGTGAAAGCGCTCAACCGGTAGTATTGTATGAACGGACGGTTATGACTGAGCGACCGGTCGGTTTAAGTTAGGAAAAGTAACCAATAGTTTTATATGTATAAGTTAAGAAAAGTATAGAGAAGATTCCAATATGTTGTAGAACTCTCTAAAAAGAGTGTAGACAGGCCTATAAAGAGGGGATATGACCATGTAAAATACACGCTTTCATATATCATTACACTTTTGTCATTCTATACTTTCCTGTCTATATTATCATCTCTGAAACATGAGTGAGTCGAAGGAGTAGAGGGTTCCATAACAAGTGGTAGAGGAGAGAGGAGTGGAGTTCACATCTCTCCATTTCATTAATAAGGGGATCATTTCTTGGAAACATACATGCAAACTGGATACACTGATTAGGCACCGCTACCAATGAATTGCGGTTTAAGCCACTATGATCTACTTCTACTCATTAAAAGTACCTTTAGGGGGTGTGCACACTTAAGGACGTAGGGTGAGGTGATGGTTACTCAAGAGATCGTTGGACTTCAAGTCCTTTTCTTATGACCGGTGTGAACCCTTGAGGTTTTGGATAAATGTACCAAAGGACCGTGGACCTAGTGTCCTTTGTTATGACCGGCGTGAACCTTTGGGTGGTGGATTTTCTCCCTTATCAATCATCAATGTTGTGTGTTAGAATTAAAGAACTTACATGTTGGATATTTGGATTTGGCTTCTGGACGATATGGTTGGTTTACCCTGGGTATTATATTCTTCACAAAAGTGTTTCGCACTACTAAAATGAATTTTACACGGTGTCACAATAGCGCACAGTTTCACTGATTTACGTAGACCCCTTTCTGTGTCATTTATGAAACTGGTTGTAGGTTGATAGCCGAGATCTTGTCTTTTGGCTAGTGGGGACTGCGAAACGACTTAACAGTAGCTAGTAGTGTTTCAAACTGTTCCTGAGAGCATTTATTTCCAGAAGCCTGTTATGAATATTAGTTCCGGAAGCTTGTTCTGGTAGAATGAATTTTAGGGGTTATAGACTGAGACAAGATTTAACGATTACAATTGTAACTACCTTGACATTTAATGATGTTTATGTCTAACATTTGTTGGGATGCGTTGGAAAGTTTAGCCTTAACGCTCACTCTTGTGGGTGTGACGGTAATACCGTGTTAGGTTTTAAATACTTTCGTTGTGACTGTGTTAGAGTTAGATACGGTAGATAATCGGGGTGTTACATTCACACTATTACTCAATTATCATTTGCACTCTTGGTAAATCATTAGATGTATATGGATTGTGTTTGTGCATAGATATTAAGAAAAAGTTGGCTCACGTGTAGTTTTGGTGGGTTTATTATCATTGTGATCTATATAAGATCAATTTGACTAAATGCAAACGTTTTACTAATTAAGTAAGTTGGTGAGATTTTTGAGAGTTTGTTCCTGAGATTAGAATATTTTTACCCTAGCTTTTGGGTGAAACTCATCTTGGTGGGTTTATTATCATTGTGATCTATATAAGATCAATTTGACTAAATGCAAACGTTTTACTAATTAAGTAAGTTGGTGAGATTTTTGAGAGTTTGTTCCTGAGATTAGAATATTTTTACCCTAGCTTTTGGGTGAAACTCATCTTGTGTGATAAGGGGATTCATGACCATAGGTTTCAGCTCTTCATTCATCATGTTAGTGATCCTCCTTGATTGCTTCTAGAACCTCATTACATCTCATGCGTGTTTTGGTTTCTATTTTTTTATAGTTAAGTAGTGAGTAAGTTTTGAACCCAGGATCTGTAATTCCTATACACCACTCCTCTCCCAACCAAGCCACATGGGCTTGGCCCCTTCTTACTAAGGAAATAAAAGTTGACTATTATTGACCATATTTTAGTGTACAATAAAACAACAAGGAAGTATATCAACATAAGTTGGAACAAATAATTAATTTACCTCATAACTTAAAAATCCATATTTTTTTAACGTCACATTACAAACCTTAGTATTACACATACTAACATAAAAACGCAACATGGCATGCACATCGATGCAGACAAACTACACCATTTATTGGTACACATAGTACTTAGTTCCCCCCTTGACATCTTCATTTTCCCCTTCTTAGTAACTAATAACACGTTCAATCAACCAACAACGGGGGTCTGAGACACCCTTCCAGTGTGATCGATGAGAACCCTAACACGATTACATCTGTAAGCTAAGTCTCCAAAGCCATTCTGGGGGGACTATTGGCTGAACGTTCGAGTTCTCTCTCGCTATGATTGCTGCTGCCTCACACCCTGACATACCCAACAGCTCAGGCCATTGTAGCTTTCCTGCAGAATTAATAACATGCATATCAACACTAATAAACAATAAGATAACAGTGTTATCATTTACATAGAAGATTGATGATTTGCTGCTGATAGGAAAATAAAGGATGGCATATGCAAGGGAATATGTTGCTTGAGTACCGTTGCAGATGTATTGACCATAAACACTGCTTCCATCTCTTCTCGTTTCTCCTTTCTTCTTGTCGACTACTGAAAATATGATGTTAAGTATCTCTTTCTATCAACTTGGGAGATGTGTGAGGATCATAGTGAGATGATTGTGTGTATATATAAGTAATTCAACCTCTCTTGAAATGCACGACAAGGGTGTATAGTGGGTAGTTAAGTAATTTAATCTCATGAGGCATCATGTAACACGTGAAAAGAATTTGAATTTGTTTCCTTTCTGAAATGCTTGTATTGTTGCCTGTATCCAAACTTTTATTTGGTCCACAGTAAATACAATACTGTCGTATTGATCCTTTTTTTTTGAGTTATTAACTTGATACCTTATCATAATCGAGCACACCATAAACGCATGTATGTTCAAATCAATCTAGTTCAGACAAAAATGCGTCAGAAAAAAAAAAAACATGCCCAAAAATAATGGAGAATGTCAAGACAAAACTAATATTGGTCTATATCTGTAGCAGCTTTAAGGTTATTGTTGTTTTTCTAGTTTTTAAAGTTATTATTTTGCATGTTTTCAAAAAAAAAACTTCAAATAGTGTTTACATTTACTCTTATCAGAATGACGTGAAACTTTGTATCGTTAACAGTGAAATTAATTATTATAATCGAGCCATTTTTAAAACGAACGATATTGTTATAATAGTGAAGTACGTTAATTTTATTGTTTTTCAATAACATGAGTAAATATTATAAAATTACAACTAGTAATTAAAGAAATATATTCAAACATGGATAGAGTCTGCAGCAATGTAACGTAACATGACATGCTGCCATTGTTGTTCATTTTGTGCCACCGTTGATTTGATGTTTTTTGTATATTTTTTTGCAAAGGCACCGTTTTATGTGTTAAGAGTTGAATTCTTTTTATTGTTGAAAAAAGGAGACGTTCTATTAAAATTTCAGATCATGTACATAGAGAAACAAATTAAAAGGGCAGGAAGTTGAGACTTCTACTGGAGATTGGGTCAGGGAGAAGAGAATGAGAAGCTAGCTGAGTTTCCCGTCTCACAAAACTCCAGCAAAGAGCACCATCATATTCGCGACGTGCTTGAAGACAGTGAGTAATCACCTCCCCCTCAGGAAAGCAATTGTGATTTACCACTCAATGAATCAATCACCGATGGGCAGATAGTCTTTGTCGCGGTGGGTTTTTTTTAGAGCAGACTGTAGATCGTACGGGACGCTCACTCCTAATATGGGTGCGGCTGTTATGTGGCAGTCTAGTCAGCTTGCTGACTGAACTGTTTATGTGGCATAATAAATAATGGTAATATTTGTACTAACTTTAAATAGTCATAACTTTTAAAATATAAGTCCAAAATTAAAAATTTTTGCACCATTGTTCATCTAAATTCAAGCTCTTTAAAACAAGATCAGTCATGGATATGTTTCGACAAGTTTAAAAATGTATGTTAGTTATATGTACATATCAACATATATCAACTTCACTTATGATTCACCACATACAGTTTAGAATACACCATATAACATTAATAATACACCACAGAACAATAATGATTCATTATTTGTTCCGAATTTTGTTATCTAATTCACCACTTATTCGTTAATGAATCATAATACCAATTTCAGTGAATCATAATATCAAATTTAATGAATCATAACATCATTTTAGTGAATCATCAGTCACATATAAAAAGAAAATTTTTAAACAATAATACAACACAAAACAATATTTGGTACGTAAGAAAAATACATGATTCACCGTATAAGATTTAAAATACACCATACAACAATAATAATACATCACAAAACAATAATGATTTTTATCGGGTTCAAATTTGTAATCTAATTCACCACTTATTAATTAATGAATCATAATATCAATTTTAATGAATCATAATACCAATTTTAATGAATTATAATATCAAAACTAATGAATCATATATGATTTTAGTGTATCATCATACACATGTAAAAATAGGTTTTTTTTTAAGTTGTCAAAACATATCCATGACTGATCTTATTTTGAAGAGCTTGAATTTAGATGAACGATGATATAATTTTTTTTCATTTTGGACTTATATATTGAAAGTTACAACAATTTAAACTTAATATAGTAAAAAAGTAACCCAGTCAACAAAATAATCCCAGTCAGCTGCTGACTGGGACTGCCATGTTAGCAGCTCGCACAAAAAGTTTGTGCGGATGGTTCGTCCGCTCGAATTTGCGTTTTTAGAGGGGAGGGGGTAAAATGGTTCTTGACTAAAAAGTCTAGATTCTAAAAAATATCATTCTGTGGGGTGAAAACCCGCTTCTATTGGTAGCCCTCTCATGGTTAAGGAGATCAGCATGTCACTTTTCCAGTAAAGGGCTTCTAAAGGTGAACGTCAAACAACCACGCTCCTAGAGATATATATTGGTTTTTATAAGTTTTCATGTGTACAAATTTGATTGTTTAAATAAACTTTCAAAATCTGCCCATTATTCTATCCTCATTACTTGGTTCATGTTTTATAAACATTAGGCAATGAAAAGACAAAATATTAATAGCACATTATATTATAATAATCCAAATTGACAAGTCTAATTAACATTAAGGATAACAATAATATAAAACAAATGGTAGAGATAATACCACTCCTCCCACACATCAAGCACAATATGCCCCCTAAAGGTTCGTAGAAAGCTGGCATCTGAAGGGCCACCGGCAATCAGGACGGACTCTGGGGTGATGAATGGTGAAGTAGAAATCCTTGTTTGTTCTTGGTTAGGGATGAAAATCCTCCTTGTAAACAATATAATTATTTCAATATAATTCAAGCATTCATTAAGATTTGGTTCTTCTTTCAAAAGAATGATGATGGCCACTTTGTTTTCTTTTTGCAAATTCTACTTGAGGAATAAAAGCCCAAGAGTATAATTGGTTAGGAAGTCTTAATGGTCTTTTTGGTTCCTTCTATGATTTAGGATTTAGCATCTAAGATTACGAATTAACCCATTTTCCCAGTATCTTGTTCATTTCGTGGCATGATATATGCCCGATTTGATAATGGTTATTGAGTTTCCTGATATCAGACCCGAATCGGAAAATAAAGTTAGCAAAATGAATATGTCGGGTGCACTGCCGGGAGTCTGGTGTCCGGCACATTCAAGGTCTTTGAATGTGTCATGCATTTAGTGTCCGGCAGGACATCCGACACATTCATTAATTTGTTTGGTTAAGTTTGAGTCTTGAAGTTTCATTGTGTGATCATATTGGTACTTGGTTGATAAAAAATCCTGAATCTAGGACAAGCCATTGTAAATACCATTTAGTTAGAATTTTAGTTAGTTATTTTAAGTTAAAATTGTTATTTACATTCCCCCCCCCCCCTTGTTTAGAATAGGAAATTTACCAGGATTAGGACTTATTTTCTACTAAGTCCCTAGGATTCGATACTCTTGGTCATAATTTACTTACGCTATATTCCGACTGGGATTTTTGCTACCCGTAATAGAGTTGTAGGATTCTTTTTTATTATTTTATTCATTTTGTACATTATTTACCCCCTACAAAATCTTTGTTAGCAACGGGTTTGGGTTGTATATTCAACCCAAAAATATTTACGGGTCGGGTTCGGGTTGGGTTGCAAAAAACCCGGGTTGGTATTGGATTTGACCTACTGACCCGATTTCAACCCGCAACCCAAAAATATTTTTGAAAAAGAAAAGAAAATATATATTATTTTAGTTATGCGTCATAACCCTTAATATATTAATCATGTAACCATTTATGTTTGATGGTTTTATATGTTATGTTATGTTGTCATGGTGATTTTGTGAAGAATTTGTACTGATAGTGCTTCTAATTTTGGGTTGATATTGAGTCGATTTCGAGTTTATTTTGGGTCATCGGGTCGGTTTTGGGTTGCTAAATCATAACCCATTTCGGGTTAGGGTCAATTTTGGGTTGAGGTGAAATATGAGCAAGTCGGATTCAAGTTGAAGTCAACTCGACCTAAAACCTGAAATTGACTAATCTAGAGGCATTACTTGATGTGACTTCCTGTAAGGTCTTCACATACCACAAGAGCCTTAAGTACATATTCTCTCAAAAGGAGTAGAATATGAAACAGAAGTGGTGGTTAGAGCTCATCAAGGACTATGATTTACAGATTATGTATAATGAGGGCAAAGCCAATGTGGTGGGTGCTCTAAGTCAGAAGAAGAGTTATCCAATAGATTCTATGTGGATTCTTCTGGAAGAATTGGTCAAGGACTTTTGAAAGCTGAGTTTGGAAGTGGCAGAGCAGGGGAAGTTGAGAAGGAAGTTAAGAGGTTCAGTATGGTAGCAAGTTCGGATGTGTATGGGGAGATTCTCAAGAATCAACAAGGAGATGTCAAGTTGGATAGAAGTCAAAAGAAGATGGAGGAAGGAAAGGCTGTGGACTTTGCTATCCATGAGGATGTATGCAGGAAGCACATAGCACGCCTTATTCAGTACATCCAGGTGGAGATAAGCTTTATAAGGATTATAAGAAGCATTTTTTATGGCCAAAGATAAAGAAGGTTGTTGAGTTTGTCTCTTGTTGCTTAACTTGTCAGAAGGTTAAGTTCAAGCATAAGAGGATGGGTGAGATACTTCAACCCTTGAAAGTTCCTAAGTGGAAGTGGTACTCCATTTCTATGGATTTTGTTGAGGGGTTGTCGGTGACAAAAGAAGGGATGAATCAGATTAAGGGTTATTGTGGACAGGCTGACTAAGACTGCAAGATTTATTCCCATGAAAGCTACTTGGACTATGGAGCAGTTGGTCGATGCTTACGCCAAGAATGTGGTTCGGAACCATGGTGTTCCAAAAACTATTGTTTCGGACAGGGATTCCCGATTCTTGGCGAGATTTTGGCAACAGTTTCAGAAGGGAAACGATTGAATCTTAGTACAACGTGTCATACAACATCGGATGGTCAGACCGAAAGGACTATCCAAACCTTAGAGGACATGCCTTGTGCTTATGTGATGGAGTTCCAAGGATCATGGATTGATAAACTACACTAGATAGAGTTTTCCTACAACAGTTACCACGCAAGTATTAAGATGGCTCCGTATGAAGCATTCTATGGCTGGAAATGTAGAACTCCATTGTGTTGGTCTGATATCAATGAGACTATTGTTCTTTGTCCTCAGTTGATTGAGGAGACTGTGGATCGGGTTCGGATGATTCACGAAAGAATAAAAGTGGTTCAAGATAGGCAAAAGTCATATTTTGATTTGGGCAGAAGGCCAGTGGAATTTGAGGTTGGGAAGGTGTTCCTAAAGGTATCACCCACCAAGGGGGTGATGCAATTTGGGAAAAAGGGTAAGCTAGATCTAAATTTTGTGGGTCCTTATGAAGTTCTGGTAAGGGTAGGCAAAGTTTCTTATAGACCTGCTTTACCGATGGAATTAGAGCGGGTACATTATGTGTTCCATGTATCCCAGTAGAACCAGTATGTTTCGGATCCATTGCATGTTTTACAATCGGAATTTTTGGTGCGTGAGCATAATCTATCTTATGAAGAGTATCTTATTAGGATCTTGGATTGAAAGAGAAGAGACACTAGATCCAAATCAGTTCAGTGGGTGAAAGTGTTGTGGTCTAACCATGGGGTAAAGAAGCTACCTGGGAGGCAGAAGATGATATGAGAATGTGCTTTGGAAGATGAAAATTATTCCAGTAGATTTTGGGTGATTACTTTATATGGATTGATTATAATATGGATGAAATCATTGCTAACTGATATGGGTGAATTACGTTTCCTTTGAATACGATTGTTTCTTTTGGAATTTGGTGTGTCCAAGAATTGTTTAAGCAATGTTGTTAAGTATGTGTATTGAATGGAAATTATTGAATGGAGATTATTGAATGGAATTGGAGTGATAATCTCTTTGGTTAAGCTGTAAGGTTGCAGCTTCGAGGATGAAGCTTTGTTTTAGGGAATGGGTGAAATGCCCAAAAAAATCATAGTTCTTTAAGTTTCTTTCATATTAGCCTTAAACGTTACTTAGGTAGGGATCGGTTCTTTTGGTAGGTCGCTTCCGGGAGACTATTCTAGAAGATGTCCAGGGCCAGTTCTGGAAGAAACATTCCGGTAGAGAGGGTGAGTGGGTCGATAACCATTTCCTAAATTTACGTTGTGTCCTTAAGTTACTCAGAAAGGTACTAGCCAATCTTTTTTTATAACCTTGCTCATATAAATACTCCTTTGATCTTTTAGTTACCCTAATTACTCCTGATAACCGTGAACTATACCACCGTTCAAACTAAAATAGACATCTTCACTACCTTTTCTTATCTTCTTCAATACCTATAGCATGGCATTCTTTTATTGTTTAGGCGAACTCGATTCAGAGTAACTTGGACTCTTTCTCGTATTTTCTTCTAAAGTTTCATGTATCTTGGTGGTGATTTCTAGCAGGGAGGTTCAAGTAATAAGTTGTTGTGTACTACCATTTTGTTACCTTGGTGAAAATTATACTTGATTTGGATTTGGGTGAACGATTTGGTGATTACATGAGTGAATTATTGTTTGTTTGTTGGTATTGACTGAAGTGGGAGATAACCGGCCAGAGCAATTAGGCAAAGACCGACGAAGCAGGAAAGCGTTCTACCGGTAGATTTGCATGGAATGACCAAACATGGCAGGAAAGCGCTCAACCGGTAGTATTGTATGAACGGACCGGTTATGACTGAGCGACCGGTCGGTTAAGTTAGGAAAAGTAACCAATAGTTTTATATGTATAAGTTAAGAAAAGTATAGAGAAGATTCCAATATGTTGTAGAACTCTCTAAAAAGAGTGTAGACGGGGCCTATAAATAGGGGATATGACCATGTAAAATACACGCTTTCATATATCATTACACTTTTGTCATTCAATACTTTCCTGTCTATATTATCATCTCTGAAACATGAGTGAGTCGAAGAGAGTAGAGGGTTCCATAACAGTGTGTCAGTGTAGCGAGAGAGGAGTGGAGTTCACATCTCTCCATTTCATTAATAAGGGGATCATTTCTTGGAAACATACATACAAACTGGATACACTGATTAGGCACCGCTACCAATGAATTGCGGTTTAAGCCACTATGATCTACTTCTACTCATTAAAAGTACCTTTAGGGGGTGTGCACACTTAAGGACGTAGGGTGAGGTGGAATGGTTACTCAAGAGATCCTTGGACTTCAAGTCCTTTTTCTTATGACCGGTGTGAACCCTTGAGGTTTTGGATAAATGTACCCAAAGGACCGTGGACCTAGTGTCCTTTGTCTTATGACCGGCGTGAACCTTTGGGGTGGTGGATTTTCTCCCTTATCAATCATCAATGTTGTGTGTTAGAATTAAAGAACTTACATGTTTGGATATTTGGATTTGGCTTCTGGACGATATGGTTGGTTTACCCTGGGTATTATATTCTGCACAAAAGTGTTTCGCACTAAAATGAATTTTACACGGTGTCACAATAGCTTACTCATTTTCACTGATTTACGTGACCCCTTTCTATGTCATTTATGAAACTGGTTGTAGGTTGATAGCCGAGATCTTGTCTTTTGGCTAGTGGGGACTGCGAAACGACTTAACAGTAGCTAGTAGTGTTTCAAACTGTTCCTGAGAGCATTTATTTCCAGAAGCCTGTTATGAATATTAGTTCTGGAAGCTTGTTCTAGTAGAATGAATTTTAGGGGTTATAGACTGAGACAAGATTTAACGATTACAATTGTAACTACCTTGACATTTAATGATGTTTATGTCTAACATTTGTTGGGATGCATTGGAAAGTTTAGCCTTAACGCTCACTCTTGTGGGTGTGACGGTAATACCGTGTTAGGTTTTAAATACTTCTGTTGTGACTGTGTTAGAGTTAGATACGGTAGATAATCGGGGTGTTACATTCACACTATTACTCAATTATCATTTCCGCTCTTGGTAAATCATTAGATGTATATTGATTGTGTTTGTGCATAGATATTAAGAAAAAGTTGGCTCACGTGTAGTTTTGGTGGGTTTATTATCATTGTGATCTATATAAGATCAATTTGACTAAATGTAAACGTTTTACTAATTAAGTTGGTGAGATTTTTGAGAGTTTGTTCCTGAGATTAGAATATTTTTACCCTAGCTTTTGGGTGAAACTCATCTTGTGTGATAAGAGGATTCGTGGCCATAGGTTTCAGCTCTTCATTCATCATGTTAGTGATCCTCCTTGATTGCTTCTAGAACCTCATTACATCTCATGCGTGTTTTGGTTTCTATTTTTTTTATAGTTAAGTAGTGAGTAAATTTCGAACCCAGGATCTGTAATTCCTATACACCACTCCTCTACCAACCAAGTCACGGGGCTTGGCCCCTTCTTACTAAGGAAATAAAAGTTTGACTATTATTGACCATCTTTTAGTGTCACAATAAAACAACAAGGAAGTATATTAACATAAGTTGGAACAAATAATTAATTTACCTCATAACTTAAAAAGTGCATACTAATTTTTTAACGTCACATTACAAACCTTAGTATTACACATACTAACATAAAAACGCAACATGGCATGCACATCGATGCAGACAAACTACACCATTTATTGGTACACATAGTACTTAGTTCCCCCCTTGACATCTTCATTTTCCCCTTCTTAGTAACTAATAACACGTTCGATCAACCAACAACGGGGGTCTGAGACACCCTGCCAGTGTGATCGATGAGAACCCTGACACGATTACATCTGTAAGCTAAGTCTCCAAAGCCATTCTGGGGCAGGACTATTGGCTGAACGTTCGAGTTCTCTCTCGCTATGATTGCTGCTGCCTCACACCCTGACATACCCAACAGCTCAGGCCATTGTAGCTTTCCTGCAGAATTAATAACATGCATATTAACACTAATAAGCAATAAGATAACAGTCTTACCATTTACATCGAAGATTGATGATTTGCTGATAGGAAATATAAAGGATAGCATATGATTGAGTACCGTTGCAGAGGATCGACCATAAACACCTCCTGCTTCCATCTCTTCTCTTTTCTCCCTTTCTTCTTGTCGGCTACTGAAAATATGCTGGTTAAGTATCTCTTTTATCAACTTGGGTGATGTGTGAGGATCATAGTGCAGATGATTGTGTGTATATATAAGGAATTCAACCTCTCTTGAAATGCACGGCAAGGGTGTATAGTGGGTAGTTAAGTAATTTAATCTCATGAGGCATCATGTAACACGCGAAAAGAATTTGAATTTGTTTCCTTTCTGTAATGCTTGTATTGTTGCCTGTATCCAAACTTTTATTTGGTCCACAGTAAATACAATACTGTCGTATTGATCCTTTTTTTTTTTTTTGAGTTATTAACTTGATACCTTATGATAATCGAACACACCATAAACGCATGTATGTTCAAATCAATCTAGTTCAGACAAAAATGCGTCAGAAAAAAAAAAACAAACATGCCCAAAAATAATGGAGAATGTCAAGACAAAACTAATATTGGTCTATATCTGTAGCAGCTTTAAGGTTATTGTTGTTTTCTAGTTTTTAAAGTTATTATTTTTCATGTTTTCAAAAAAAAAAATAGTGTTTACTCTTATCCGATGAGTCTTAGCTACAACTATATGTAGCCATCTTTGGCTACATTTTTCATGGTACAGTTTATGTAGAGTAAATGTACATTTTATAAGTTTATTATACAGTTTATAAAGTTAGTATGTACATTTAGTACAAATTCAGAAATATCACAATTCACTGTATACATATACATATACATCAGTACAATTTTGAATGATTAAATGTACAGTTTTCAATAACTGAATGTACATGTATGTAGCTATTAGTTGTAGCCAAGAAATTGGGCTCTTATCAGAATGACGTGAAACTTTGACTCGTTAAACAGTGGAATCACGTGTCATCCTAGACGAAGTTTCGGCCAGCCTCTCCTGCTTCCATGAGATATCTTGGAATTATGTTCCGCGTTTGCAAAACATGGTGGCTCATAACCTAGCATCCCATGCTAGAAAATCGCAGCATTTTCGTTACTGTTGGAAAGCGAATGACTTTCCCGACTTTGTACTGAACTATTGTGCTTAATCTAATACTCATGGGTTTTAAAAAAAAAACAGTGGAATTAATTATTATAATCGAGCCATTTTTAAAACCGACGATATTGTTATAATAGTGAAGTACGGTACTAAAGTTTAATTTTATTGTTTTTCAAAAATAACATGAGTAAATATTATAAAATTACAACTAGTAAAGAAATATATTCAAATCATGGATAGAGTCTGCAGCAATGTAACGTAACATGATATGCTGCCATTGTTGTTCATTTTGTGCCACCGTTGATTAGATGTTTTTGTAAGGGCACCGTTTATGTGTTAAGAGTTGAATTCTTTTTTTTTTTTGGTTGAAAACAGGAGACGTTTTATTAAAATTTCAGATTGGTGGTTCCTATTCAAATTTGACAAAGAAGAGGACCTTCACTTGTCCTAAACAAAGGACATTGGTTCTAAATTCCTCACCCCTTGTCCTTAAAAAATGGTCCCCAAGACTTCTTTTCAACCCAAAAGACCTTAACCGGATCCCGGTTTGGATATCCAGCTCCCTAAACTCCCCTTCTCTCTTTGGTCCCGCTCGAGGCTTTCGAAAATTTGTGCCAAGGTTGGTAACCCTCTCCATACCGACCAATCTACCGCTGCCAAATCCCGTATCTCCTTTGCTAGGATCCTGGTAGAAGTGGACTTCAACAAGGAGCTGGTGCGTGAGGTGGATATCCACTCCCCCTGCGGCTCCTTCCTCCAACCTGTAGTTTATGAGTGGGAGTCAATCTCCTGTGCGTCCTGCAAAAAATATGGCCACCCCGCCCATAGATGCCCCTCCACTCCGGGACCCAAGACCCTTCCTCGCCCAAGACCTCCATCCCTCCCCCAATCCGCCCTCGCAGGATGATCCCCCTCTGTCGCGGACCATTTCCCCCTCCTCGTCTCCATCCCTGATTTCTCCTTCCTCCAGGCCTGCGTTTCTTAGCCCCCCCCTGCAACCATGTCTTTCCCCTTGGCCTCTGTCCCCCTCCCTCCGCCTCCTCCTACAATCTCCTGACCATGACTCCTGGCATTCTATCCCCTTTAAAAGGCCTAACCCTCCCTGATTTCCTCCAAAGGTTGGCTCTTCCATTCCTACTTCCAACTTTTGATCTAGATCCGGCCCTCAAGTCTCCCATCCCCCCCCTCCCCAACCCTCATGAATTTAGCTGTTTGGAATATTAAGGGTTGCAATGACCCCGATAAGATTCGCAAATCTTACACTTTGTCATGACTAATAAGTTGTGTGTGTTTGGGCTCCTAGAAACCCGTGTCTCCTTTTCTAATCACAATGCTATTATATTTCGTCACTTTACCTCGTGGAATTTTCTTCACAACTACTCCGCTCACCCTAATGGGCGCATCTGGATCTTCTTTGACTCCTCTTCTATTAATCTCTCCCCTTAGCACACCTCAAGCAAAATGTTATCTTGTAAAGCTACCCCCCGCGATTCTGACCCCTTCACTCTTCCCATAGTCTATGCGAACAACAACCCCGCCCTCCGATCTCAACTTTGGGATGAAACCTAAGACTTGAGCTCTACTATGGTAGGCCCATGGGCCATTGCAGGGGATTTTAACAATATACTATGTGCTGAGGACCGTCTTAGCCACTGCCCCCTTGCTCCCCAAGATTACAAAGGATTTACGGACTGTCTTGCTTTGTCTGATCTCAATGACCTTTGTTACTACGACCGCTACAACACCTGGTGGAACAATCAATTTGGTCCCGGTCATGTTATGGGCAAAATTGATCGTGTGTTGGTCAATGAGGATTAGGTTGCTTCCTTCCCCCTTAGCTCGGCATCCTTCCTCCCCCCCCCCCTCATCTCTGACCACAGTCCCATGCTTATTTCCATCCCTAAACCTCCAATCCCTATCAAGAGTTTTAAATTTCTCAACATTTGGGTTAAGGATGCCGCTTTCTTTCCCCTGGTCCACCAGGTGTGGAACATACCCATCCTAGGAAGTAAAATGTACCCATTGTTAAACGTCTTCAAATTCTCAAAGCCAAACTCTCCTCACTCTACAAATCCGAATTCAGCTCCCTGCTCCTCAAGGCTAAATCCATTAGAGAGGAGCTAAGTGATGTCCAACATAAGCTTGACCTGTACCCTTGGGATCACTCTCTTATCTCTAAGGATAAATCCCTAAGGGGGGACCTTCATACTCGTAATCAACAAGAACTTTTTTTCCTGCGACAACTCTCCAAAACTTGTTGGCTCAAGCTCGCGGATTACAACACCGCCTTTTTTCATAGAATCATCAAAGAGAAGCACAATAAAAGTTCTATTGTCTCCCTCCAAAATGAGAGAGGGATAACTCTTACCTCTCCCAATGATATTGTTGATTGTCTCATTTCCTTCTTCCAAAGCTCTCTTGGCTCTATGACTCCTCTCCCCTCCCTCACTGACCTTAATCTTACTGATAACAAAACTCTCAACCTTTCTGATTGGGGTCCCCTTCTGAGACCAGTGACCAATTTGGATATCAAAAATGCTCTCCTCTCTATAGGAAATGACAAAGCCCCTGGGCCTGATGGGTACTCTGCCCTTTTCTTCAAAGTCTCTTGGCCAATTATAGGTGAGAACCTTTGTCTTGCTATAAAAAGCTTCTTTCACGAGGGTAGACTGCTCAGAGAAATCAACACTACCCTAATCACCTTGATCCCCAAAACGGATGCTGCCTCCTCCCCATCCGATTCCAGACCTATCTCATGTTGTAACAAAATCTACAAGATCATTAGTAAGATCTTGACGGATAGACTCAAAGACATTCTCCCATCCCTAGTTACAAATACCCAAAGGGCATTCACTAACGGGAGGCTCATCTCAGACAATATCCAATTATGCTCCCGTCTTATGAAGCACTATCAAAGGGCCCACATCTCTCCTCGCTGTATGATGAAGATGGATATTCGTAAAGCCTTTGACACTATTGACTGGTCCTTTGAAGGGACTCTCAAATTCCTAAATTTTCCCCCTGCCTTCATCACCTGGATCATGCAATGTGTCTCTACTACCTCCTTCTTCATCAACATTAATGGCTCTCCCAGGGGTTTCTTTAGAGGGGCAAGGGGCCTCCGCCAAGGTGACCTTATTTCTCCCTTTCTCTTTGTTCTGGTTATGGATATCTCTCTCTCAAATATAAGCTCTCCCTTAACCCCAATTTTCACTTCCACCCAGCTTGTAAATCCCTTAGCCTCACACACCTGTTCTTTGCTGATGATGCTCTCCTCTTCTGTAAAAGGGACCAAGCCTCTATCTCTCTCATGCTCAAAACAGTTAACCTCTTCTTGGAGGCCTCCGGTCTTAAGCTTAATCCCTCCAAGTCAGACATCTTTCTAGGGGGTGGCCCCAGCCTCGCTAACTCGATAATCTCATCAACCGGTTCAACCAAGGCTCCTTTCCCTTCCGTTACCTTGGTATTCCGATCACTAGGAAACCCCACTCATCTGATTTTGCCCCTCTGATTGATAGCATTCATAAATCCATTGCGTCCTGGGGATAAGCACCTATCATTTGCTGGCAAACTCTCGCTCATCCAAAGCTCCATGTTTGGTATTATAGGATTATGGGCTTCTTGTGTCTCCATACCTAAAAACATCATCCAAAGAATTAACAAGAAGCTCTGATCTTATCTTTGGGCTGGCGATGCTAATAGCAGCCCCACCCCACCGGTAGCCTAGAACTCTATTTGTTGTAGGAAAACCATGGAGGGCTTGGCCTTAGAGACATCCACAAATGGAATATGTGCTTCCTCATCAAATCCATAGACGCCATCATGAATAACCCAGAGAGGCTTTGGATCCAATGGATCCATAAAACTACCTTCATAACCAAAATATTTGGACGGTCCCTCCCAATCGGGACGACCCCTGGCCATGGAAATCTATCCTTTATGCACGATATTGGTGGATTAAACATTGTGGATCCCCAAGATGCTGCATTCCTCCTTCTCTCCTATTCCCGCCCCCAGCGTCAGCACTCTCTATCAGGATGTCTCAAGTTCCAACCCCTCATTCAAGTGGTTTAATATGTTGGAAGTCTTGGACTATTCCTAAAGCTAAATTCATTTTTTGGGTGTCGCTCAAAGGTAGACTCAAAACATGTGACAAATTGTAATCTTGGGGTATTAATCTAGCTAACAGATGTTGGCTCTGTGAGAGTGCTCCAGAGACCAATAGCCACCTTTTCTTTCTTCGCAGGTTCTCTCATAGGATCTGGTGGGCGGTATTTGACTGGCTGTAGATTCCGACGAACAGATCAAGCCTTCGTAGATGCTCTTCCTGGCTCTCCAACTACTGTAAGGGAAAACATCCCAAAGACCTTGAGACGAGCAGCTCTGGCCTCTTCAGTTTACTACATTTGGATCGAACGTTGTAGACGGGCTATGTCTAACCACTCCAGAGACCCCAACCTCATCATAGCGGATGTTAAAAAAGCCATCAAGGCAAGCATTTGGATGAAGACAACTGCCAATAGAGACTCTATCTGGCTGGAAAGAATATTATCAACCTAATCTGAAAGTATTCGTATGGTCCCCCATTTTCTCCCCTTCTTTTGGATCTTGTACCAGGCTGGCTAATTGCCATCTTTTTGTATTGGGTACCCTAGAGCATATAAATCCCTAGCCATCTGATATATAGGGACTTCCTATATATCTATTTTTGTAAAAACAATCATTATTATTAATACCAATCTTACCCTTATTAAAAAAAATCAGATCATGTACATAGAGAAACAAAAAGAGCAAGGAAGTTTGAGAGCCAACTTCTACGGGAGATTGAGTCGGGGAGAATGAGAAGCTAGAAAATGAGCAGCTAAGTTTCTTTCCCATCTCACAAAACTCTAGCGAAAAGCCCAAAGCGTCTACTATACAACCGGAAGCACGATGCAGCGTACTTCCGGTTGCTGACGTGGCATCTTCAATTATATGATAGTTTTTGTTTTCATAGTTTGTTCTTAAAAATTATATAAAACCAATCATTTTAACTTCTCCACTAATTTAGAAATTATTTTAACAATTTACAGTTTTAAAAGATTCATCTCTCTTAAAAATCTATTCTTGTCACAATTATCACTGTTCTTCTTCTCTTTCGTTTTCTTCTCGTTCTTGTCGCAATTATCATCGTTCATCTTCTATTTCTTTTTCTCCTCATTCTTGTCGCAATTATCATCACTCTTCTTCTCTTCCTTTTTTTCTCCTCTACTCCCTGTCAGTTCAAATAAACTCATATCGGTCAAAAAAATTTCGCTACTGGCATCGATGAATAAATCAACGGAATTGAATGATGAAGAACCATGGAAACTTCTCAATGTCGTAACCACATGTAAACTATATAACCATTGATCTCTTCATTTTTTAACCAGTACACTATAGATTTTACTTATCTCACATTCATCTTCAACCATTGGCCGCCGCTGAGAAAAAATGTTAATACAATTTAATTCTCTGTTTAAATTTGGATTACTATTTTAAAAACTTTCAAGTTTGTGTTCAGATACTATGTATTACTTGTTCAAGTTTTAACACACTTTGTTCAAAAGTTACTTCACATTTTTAAAGTGAACGTTTATGTTTTAAAATATAAAATTAGTTGTTTAATCTTTTGAAACATATGTTCAACTATTTTTTACAATTTGTTCACAAATTTGATACTAGTTGTTCATCCAAAAATTTATCATAAAATAATATCTATATAATTATACCATTTATATTTCTTTTGCCATTTTTTGAACATCAGTTGCATGTTCATATTAGCAATGCATGTTGTTCAATATTTTAAACCATTTGTTCAAAATTTATTTCATGTTGTTTCTAAAATTTGCTCATATTAAAATTGTAGTCTAGTTGTTCATAGATAATTATATAATAGGAGAATATACAATTTAACAATTTGAGATTAGATTACCGTGTTAAAAATTTAAAGATACATGGTAAACTTTTAACACACTTTGTTCAAAAAAAGTTTTTTTGTTCCTTTTTTTTTTAACAGTTACAGTTCATGTTTACAAATATAAAATTAGTTGTTCAATCTTTTGAGCCATATGTTCAACTATTTTTATAAACTGCTCAAAAAGTGATAGTAGTTGTTCATCATAAATTTTATAATAAAACAATATCAACATGATTATACAATTTCTATTTTTTCTCCATTTTTAAACATCAATTACATGTTCGTATTAGCAATACACGTTGTTCAACATTTTAAACCATTAGTTCAACATTTTAAACCATGTGTTCAACATTTTCAACCATTTGTTCTACATTATAAACCATTTGTTCAACATTTTCAACCATTTGTTCAACATTTTCAACCATTTGCTCAACATTTTCAACCATTTGTTCAACATTTTCAACCATGTGTTCAACATTTTCAACCATTTGTTCAATAGCTTAAACCATTTGTTCAAACTTTATCTTATGTTGTTTATAAAATTTGCTCAGATCAAAATTCCAGATTAGTTTTTTATTGACATTTATATAATAAAGGAATATTAGTACAATTTCCTCTAAAACTAAGACTTTTTTACTTAACAGTTAATAAAAAATTTAGAATTATTTGTTTAAAACTTCCATATTTTCCTCTAAAACCGAGATTCTTTTACTTAACGGTTACTAAATTTTTTAGAATTATTTGTTTGCAATTTTTTAGAATTATTTGTTTTAAACTTCGAAATTTTAATCTAAAATTGAGATTTTTTTACTTAACAGTAACTAAATTTTTTAGAATTGTTTATTTTAAACTTAGATTTTCCTAAAAAACCGGGATAGTTTTGCTGAACAATTACTAGATTTAATTAAAAATCTAATTTTAAATTATATAAACAAAAAGAAAAAACTTTTACATATATCAAATCCACATCATGCATCCACATTTTTTTCCATGTGTACATCGGAAGCACAATGCTCCGTGCTTCCGATTGTAGAGTAGAATTTGCGCGAAAAGCCCCATCATACTCGCAACGTGCTCGATGATGGTGAGTAATCATGTCCCCCTCAGGAAGTAACTGCGATTTACCTCTCAATGAATCAATCACCGATAGGCAGTCAGTCTCTATTGTGGAGAGTGATTCTTTTGGGAGGGGGTCAAAATGGTTCTTGACTAAAAAACATAGATTCTAAGAAAAATGTCATTCTATGGAGGGTGAAAACCCACTTCTATTGGTAGCCCTCTCATGGTTAAGGGGATCAGCACGTCACTTTTCCGGTAAAGGGCTTCTAGAAGTGAACGTCAAACAACCACGCTCCTAGAGATATATATTGGTTTTTATAAGTTTTCATGTGTACGAATTCTATTGTTTACATAAACTTTCAAAACATGCCCACTATTCTATCCTCATTACTTGGTTCATGTTTTATAAACATTAGACAATGAAAATGACAAAATATTAATAGCACATTATATCCTCATGCTCCATGATTTATAATATAATAATCCAAATTCACAAGTCTAATCAACATTAAGGATAACAATAATGTAAAACAAATAGTAGAGCTACATACCACTCCTCACCACATAAGTGCAACATGTCCCCTAAATTTTCATAGAAAGCTGGTATTTGAAGGACCACCGGCAATCAGGACGGACTCCGGGGTGATGAACCAATCGGTGGGTATTCAACCCTCAGCTAATACCTCTCATCCACAACAACCGGTGCACTGTCTGGAGCAGGAAGGGCTAACTGATCTTTGACCGTCTACTGGTACTCTTCATCATCGTTGTCACCATCAGATGTGGACCGTATCCTCTGTGAAATAATCACCTGATGAACAGAAGGCTAGCGAGTGCTCATGGTAGGTTGTGAAGAGCTAGGAGGAAACAGCAGCAGAGTGGGGAGATGAGGCAGCAAGTGACTGAGATGCAGATGGTTGGTCTGCAAGGTTCTTGAACCGCCTCTCCGTCATTTGCTCCCGATCAGATTTTGTGACCTTCTTCCTCTTTAAAGCCTCAGTAGTAATAGAAGTTGCCACGGCTTTTTGTTTGTCCTTTCGGTTCACATGTAACAAACTAAATAAACTCAACTACATTAAAATTACGAAAAATAAAAAAGTTCGTTTGTTAAAGTCCGGAACAAACCACCAGCCTACACGTCCGCAACGGACGAACGACAGTGGAACGGAAGAATACGATAACCGTCCGGAACGGATCAATGAAATCGGACCCTTTTCTTGGCTTGACCTGCGTGGACAAAAAACAAGGACGGACACAGTTTTGTTCATTTTTCATTTGTCCGATACGGACAATATAAAACGGGTGACATGGCATTTCGTCCTTTTTCTATTCATCCACGACATCTGGCTAAAGAGACCATCCATTTCCGCGGTCCGTTCCGAATGGATCTTGAGTCAGAGCACACACCAGCTGTTTTTTTTAGGAAATTTCACCAAATACACTGAATTTTTGCTTAATTCATGATATACCACTGTGTTTTAAAAATAACACATGATAACACTGAGTTTTAACTAATATCACAAGATAACACTCTATTTCATATTTCCATTAAATGCATCGTTAATATCCCTACAAAAAGACTAAAATACCTTGTTATTAGTTAACCACTTTAGAGGAATTTATTGATATGACAAATTACTGTCAGGTGGTTAACTAATAACTGAGGTATTTTAGTCTTTTCCAAGGACATTAATGAAGCAGTTAACATAAAATAGGATATAGTGTTATCTAGTGAAATTAGCTAAATCTCAGTGTTATCCTGTGTTATTTTAAAAACACGGTAGTATATCATGAATTAAGCAAAAACTTAGTGGTATTTGGTGAAATTTCCCTTTTTTTTATGAAGCCCTATTTGAGTTATGTTTGACCTGAATCAGTGCTAAAACAATTTATAATCATCCAATAACATAAAACAATGAAGTAGGAGTGTAAATGTTACATTAAACGCTGAAAATGGAATCCGGCCAAAAGAGAGCTTTTGATTGGTTCTGGAATAGATAGTTTTTGCGTAAAGTTGGAAATGAGAGTGTGAAGAGAGATTGTGGGGGGGGGGGGGGGATATAAACCCAAAAATTGATTATTATTTTTTTTTACGACTTCGAACTCTAGAGTACTGACCCATATGTTGGTGACTGCGAATTTTAAAAAATTTGACTGTATTTTTATTAAACCACTGCGGAAACCAGAAAGCTGACTGCAAAACTCAGGCGAGTTTTTTTCCAGTTTCCATTTCTTTAGTTTCCTTTCTTAAGTTTTCTAGAACGTTGTAGAACTGTCCCTAGTTACTAGTAGCCAAGTTGTATATATATTAGTTGCTATACTAGTCTATTCCATACACAAAATCATTAAGAATTAAGTCATTCTTTCATTCTCTCTTTCTTAATCTGCTTCTTTTGTGGCTCTCATGCTTTTTTCTTTATTTCTTTCCATGGCAACTACCAAACAAAAATGACTGAATTTTCACACCCCATTTCCATCAATTTCTATGTGATAATGAGCTGTTCTAAATCCCAACAATCAAACCAACTTTCTTAGCTCAAAGTACCTTTGATATCTCGGTTTCCATTATTCATCGAACTTAGCATAATTTGTCCAACTTATAAAACATTTAAAAAAAGCTACATACTTCTCTGGTTGAATGTGAATCTAAGCAAAACAAATGCCAAACAGAATAAAATATAAAATCTCCTATGATTAGTGCTTTAAAAAAAAGCCATGTGTGGCACAACCGGTTAACCTCTCTCCTCTCACTCTGTATCCTGAAATTTAAAGAGTTTTTTTTTCCAAACATAATATGTCATTAGAGTTAACAACAAAGCTTAATAACATGCGGCGGTACATCATTAATCCAAACCTTTTCCCCTACACTCATCTACCTAACCTAGCAAGCATAAGTGTACCCACATTGTCAACTCTAGGTACATACAGAAAATTTAATTGAGTAAAGTTTGTTATCAAAAAGATAACCGATCCAAAATAAGCTGAACTTCCCCCTGCACTACCCTTACCCCATTAAAATAATCAATATTTGTTTTACAATCCGAAAGGAAACATACATTTTCCCATCCCGCTCTTAAAGCACAGTTCACACCAAACTCCAACGTTCTTGCTTCTACCACCGCCGGTGAACCACCCAAAACCCCATCCTTCATCGGCGCACCAACAATTCCACCACCCGACCCCTTGCACAACACACCCAAACCAAAACCCGAAGAAGTAAAACTCCCATCAACATAGACTGCCATACATCCTTGCAATTACGACTTGTCCCGCACCCCTTCTCAATTGCACTCGCCCCTTGAAGGAAACTCTCTGCCTGAAACCACCCTAAACCATGCGCTGCACCTTCTCATGAGCAACCTGACATTTAGCATACCAAATTTTCTAGGAATATAAAATATGAGACATTAACTTAGCAAGATTAGCACGAAGGCAAGCATGTAGAAACCAATCACGAAAAGCCAGATCATAATCAATGCCATCAGGGGGCTCGAAACCCTCACATTCCCATAAATCAACCACCTCCCGACATGAAACGAAAACATGAACCAAAGACTCAAAAACCTCACAACAGCAAAATGGATCAAAAGAAACACCACATTGACATTGAAGAACTGCACGACATGGCAGAACTCCATGCAACAACTTCCATAAGAAAATCCTAACACTAGGCGGCAGCTCACACTTCCAAACTCGTCGTAATGTGATCCCCATAGGACTAGTGCCAGAACCTGAAGGCAAGCCAAACTTACTGCCTTTTATTGCATAATAATTTGAGCGCACACTAAATGTCTCAGACTTTGTAAGACCCATGTCCACCAATCATTTTGGCAATCATTTGCCACTAGCGGGATTTCAAGGATAGCATCTGCATCCTCTTTTAGGAACCACTGTCGAACCAAATCCCCGCACAAACATGAACTACAGTCAATGAGAATCGAGACCACGCCCAAATCCCACACATTATGAAGGTAATGTCCAAGGAAACGCCCTTCCACCTCGGCGACTAGGAATCAGACGATCAACTATCCTAGTAGAGCACCCATCAAATATTTAACGACGGGCTCCCAAATGCACCAAATCTTTCACCCCTAAAGAGCACGCCAAATAAGACTCAGCCTGCTACCCAACCGACCTTCAAGCAACTCGTCAAATAGAAAACAAGACGGTTAATTCAGGAGGGACGGAGTAATATTATAACCATTAGGGAGAGGTAAGAAAGAGGCACACATGATAAGGGAATTCCCCACCTCAACCCTCTCCTGGAACATGCCCATATATTATACGGAGTAATAAATATTCGCACAAGTTTTTCATGTTTTATCCGGTAAATTAGTGGAAAAAAATAGCATTGTTTAGATGACATGCAGACTTTAATTTACAAGCTTCCCACAAACAACTATATATACCATAGAACTTCACCAGATTTTCGTAATAAAAAGGAACAAAAAGGGCATAAGAAAACCCACCATGCATATATAATTGATATCAAATCTACGAAGACCAGATCTCTGAACCGAACATTCTAATTACAAGAAAATCAAACATCTAGCATTCACCGTGCCAATGGAGAAACCCCGATCATCAGTTCTTCCCTACATCACCACGGATATGCGAAGCATCTACACTCTGGGCAGAGAGTTAGGTCATGGTCATTTTGGGACAACATTCCTCTGCACTGAGAAATCCACTGGGGATGAATACGCTTGCAAGTCAATCTCGAAGAAGAGGATCCTCTCTGCGGAGGAGCGGAGTGATGTTTATAGGGAGATACAGGTCATGCACCATGTTTCCAGTCTATCCAATGTGGTGAAGATCAAAGGAGCCTATGAAGATGTGAATGACGTGCATATTGTCATGGAGCTCTGTTTAGGCGGAGAGCTGTTTGACAGGATTGCAAAGAAAAAACATTACAGTGAGAGGGAAGCAGCTAAGATGATGAAGACCATTGTTGGGTTTGTGGAAGCTTGCCATTCTCTTGGTGTGATGCACAAAGATCTGAAGCCTGAGAACTTCTTGTTTGAGACTACAGCTGAGGATTCACCTCTTAAAGCCATTGACTTCGGCCTCTCTGCTTTCTTCCAACCAGGTTCTTTTCTTTTTGCTAATCTAGATTATTGTTATGGGAAGCCTGAGTTATGCTCCTGCGCCGGCAAATGGGAAACCCAACAAGAAAAATGAAACAAAGGGTATGATGATTTAGAATTTAAACATTCAATTATCAGGTTCTTGTTGTTGTTACAGGGATGACCTTCACAAATATAGTAGGAAGCCCCTATTACATGGCCCCAGAGGTCCTACGTAAAAACTATGGCCCTGAAGCTGATGTCTGGAGTGCCGGAGTCATGCTGTATATCTTGCTTAGTGGACATCCACCTTTCTGGGCTGGTAAATTTGTGCATGACCAACCAAAATCTCTGATGTTTTTACCAACCCAAATCATTAATTGGTCTATATTGAAAGACGCTTGCCTGTGAATTCAGAAACTAGCTATGGGATATTCCAAAAGATAATGACGGGATATTATAACCTTGAATCTCAATCATGGGAGTCAGTATCTGATAGTGCAAAGGATCTGATCAGAGAAATGTTAGAAACGAACCCTCAACAGAGGCCTTCTGCATATCAAGTCCTTTGTAAGACCCTTCTTCTCTTCTCCCCCTTAAGTATTCAGTATGATGTGTATCGAATCTTAAGAGTTAGAATGGTTTTTTTATTCAATAGGTCATCCATGGATGGTGGATGAGATGAGTGTGCCAGACGAGCCACTCGATCCAGTGGTTTTATCCCGTCTCAAGCAGTTTTCTGCCATGAATAAGCTTAAGAAGATGGCATGTCGGGTATATGCATTTAGATTTTTCTGTAGTGGCACATAATGGCTCCATTTCAGGAGAAGTTTTAAGGGTTGCTCCTAGGACAACTTCTTTAACATTTTTTTATTTTTTCTTCTCTGTATAACTCTTGCAGTTGGTGTCTGTCTAACAGCTATCAGGAAACGGACCCAATATATTTGTTTCAAATTCCCGTCCCTTCCTTTGACTCGTTTCCTTACTGACTTCAGGTCATTGCTCAAAAGCTATCTGAAGAAGAAATTGGGGGGCTGAAGGAGCTGTTCAAAATAATAGACACCGACCAAAGTGGAACAATAACATACGAAGAGCTGAAACTGAGCTTAAAACGACTTGACTCCCAGCTTAAGGAAAGTGAGATCGAGGACCTGAGGAATGCAGTAAGCGCACAAGTTATATATATCGTTTAGCTCATCATCTTGTTCTGAATAAGGCTCCCTTTGACATTAATTGGAATCATCCTTCCTTAGGCTGACATTGACGAGAATGGAATCATAGACTATGAAGAATTTTTGGCTGCTACTCTGCACTTACACAAGCTAGAGATGGAGGAAAACTTAGTCTCAGCATTTGCTTATTTTGACAAAGATGGTAGTGGTTATATAACCATTGACGAGGTGCAACAGGCCTGCAAGGAAATTGGCATCAAAGAAGATGATGTTGTCAATATCATCAAAGATATTGATGAAGACAAAGTAAGTTTCAGCCCTTCTTCCTTCTCTTGGAAAGCCTCAGACTAACACTTGACATTCATAGAAATAAGAAAATGATTTGACTTTCTGAGTACATAGAAGTACTCGAGACTGACTAAAACATATTGGTCTCTTGGACAATTGATTTTCAGGATGGGCGGATTGACTATGGAGAATTTGTAGCCATGATGAGAAGGGGAAATGTAAACGGATATGCGAGAAGAAACATGAGAGGAATAAGTTGGGAAGATGTTATCATCCCAATCGACAATATTGCAGCATGACGGAACGGTAAAGCAAAATATTCTTTTTCTGTAATCCGCAGCCAAATAGCACAAGCATATTACAGATACCCATTTCCAAATTAGTTCTGCTTTGTAAATCATTCATCCGGTAACCACAGGATGATCCACAAGAAAGGTTATACCAATATTATCATCCAAGAAAGCTGTCATGTTGCGAAAGCAGCAATATGTTTAGCAATGGTTCTTACAAACATGTCCATCACAATATTTCACCTAGAATAGCGCGCAGAGAAGTTTTGTTTAAAATTACAACGCGTTATAGGAAAGATATATATTTTGGTAGTATCTATAATGGCCTTATTTGAGTTGTACTTATCAGGTGTTGTTGCATATGTATTGTTTTCAGTGTGCTATTGATTGTATGTTGTTGCAGAATGTTGAAAAACATGTTGCTAAAAGTTGGTGCTTTTGTAAAACTTAGTACCTATCGTGTTCTTAAATGAGAAATGTACAGTAAAAATACACGAATTCTCGACAAATTAGCTGAAATGAGAAATGTATAGTATTTATCGGGTGCTGTTGCATATGCATTATTTTTCAGTGTGCTATTGATTGTATGTTGTTGCAGTATGTTGTTAAAAGTTGGAATGAGAAATGTATAGCTGTCACGCGGGGCACTTCGCACTAAAGGTTTATAGGGCGAAGGCATTTGATAGGGGTGAATGGTCTTTCTTATTTAAAGCAGTATAGGGTTCCACAATAACTCGGTGCAGTTGGTAGAGAAATGTGTCACTACTCCATCTATGGTTGTTTTAATTAATGATTTCCTAGGAAGGGTTTTCTTTCCGAAGCGGGGAATTAGGTAACCATATTTTATATGTTGTATGCAGGCTCTATCTTAGAGCTTGCGGGTAGCTAATATGGCAGGAGTTATTAAGGGGGTATCGGTGAGTGGTCTAGGATATAGTTTTTCTGGTCTTTTTTTCGCAGATGATTGCTTAATCTTGTGTAGGGCAGATGTACCAAATGCTACTAGAGTTACGAATATTTTGGAGGATTTTAGTGACACCTCTAGACAGTGTATCTATGTGCAAAATTCGAGTATTATGTTCTCTATAGGGGTTTCCAAGCAAGGACGGCGCAAGAAGGAAATTTATAGTTACATTAGAGATTGAGTATCTCTTCAGAGCTGGAATTGTAAGATCTCACAAGCGAGGCAGGGTCTTTTAATAAAGAATGTGCTTTAGTCTATTCATTTATATGTTATATTGTTATGGGTGTGATGAGGTTCTCGTCCATGCTTGTTCGAGATATTCACTCAGTGCTTGCTTCATTCTGGTGGAAGGGCTCTACTATTAAAGGTGGGCTACATTGGAGAAAGTGGGAATGTTTGTGTGCAAGTGCAGAGGATGGTGGATTAGGTTTTTGTGATCTTGAGTGTTTTAACAGCGCATTACGTACAAGCAGTGTTGGCGTCTTCTTCCCTCCCCTCAGATGTTGGTTGCTCAGCTTCTTCGAGCGCGGTATTTTCCTGAAGTTAATTTGTTTAGGGCTTCTTTAGGGACAGTTTGGCGTTCTTGTCAAGGAGTGTTAACCTTTGTGCATGCAGGGGCTCGACAAACCATAGGGGACGGGCGAGACACTAAGGTGACTCATAGGTGGATGGTAGGAAAGGGTAATGAAACTCCTTATGTTTGGTGTCTACCAAAGTTGATAAGAAGAGAGGCCTAGGTGTCTTGGCTTATTCGGTCTAGAGAAAGAGTTTGAAATGAACAGCTAGTTAGAGCTTAGTTTCATATGGATGATGCTAGACTGATTATGATGATGTGGTTTGGGGAATTCTCTAGAGCTGATGGTTGGAGACGGAGCTACACAAAGATGGGTGTTTTCACTGTTTGATACGCATACTTTCAGGTTTTTAAGGCATCCAGAGGGCAGTTAACTAGCTCTTCCAAGGGTAATCTTGTCGAGAGAGCAATGAAAAGGGTACGGAAGTGTTCTCTTCCACCTCGTGTTTCCTTATTTGCTTGGAGGCTTTTGCATGGTATTGTGCCATGTAGGGGTCTAATTGTTGTTCATTGTGGTGGTTTGTTTGATCCGTATTGTAGATTTTGTGGTGGTTTTGAAAGTCTAGACCATGCGCTTATTATTTGTGAACATGTTGTGGCTTTGTGGGAAAGGGCGGGCATTGTTGCACCATGTAGTTTTCCCACTGAGAGGGTTGTAATTGACTGGTTGCTTGAAAAATGTTTGCAGAAGGATTGTGTCACTTTGAAGTGTTTGATTGTACAATAGTGGAAGATTTGGTTTGCACACAACCAAGTAGTTTTTGAGAAAACAATCTCTTTATCTTTGGGGTGTGAGCAAGCGTAAAATTATCTTGAAGTAGCTTATTTAACTTCTGGTGTTACAAGTGCATGTATAACAAGTGATCCAGGATGGCCAGTTGGTTTTGATGATGGTGTTGTGGGGTGGGTCGATGGTGCTAGATATTTGAGAGTGAAGATTGTAATAAACGAACATTTTGTATTCAATAGAACAGTATACATATTGTGATCGATACACTGTCTATATATAATACCGTAAAGAACATACTAGAATGAGACTACTGTCAACTAGACTTATTTTAACAATAATACTAAGGCCCAATAACTAGCCCATATACTACTGGGCCAATATCCCCCCCCCCCCCCCCCCCCGTGGTCTAAACAACTCCTCAGTGGGAGTTTGGACCGAATCTGGCTGAAGGCGGAAGGAGAAAGCGACTTGGTTAAGACATCCGCAAGCTGAGCATCGGCAGGGACATGGTCGACATAGAGAGCCCCGATGGCAACCCTTTCGCGAACGATGTGGTAGTCAACTGTAACGTGCTTCATACGGCTGTGAAAGATTGGGTTTTTCGCATGGTAAGTCGCACTGATGTTGTCACAAAGTAATTTTGGGGGTTTCTAGCCGAAACCCTAAATCGTGAAGAACATGTAAAATCCAAATCGCTTCAGCCGTAGCAGTAGACAGTGCCTTATATTCTGCCTCTATTGACAACCTTGCTACTGTCTTTTGTTTTCTCGAACTCCAGAAGACCATATGAGGGCCGAGAAAAACCCAGAAGCCAGAGATCAACCTACGATCTAGCACAGAGCCAGCCCAGTCCACGTCAAAAAATGCAGTCATGGAGGTGATGGGCACAGTAGGATAGATAGTACCAAGTTGTCGGGTATTACCAAGGTACCTTAATATTCGCTTTACTGCCTTCCAATGATCTGGCCGAGGTTGATGCATAAACTGACAAACTCTATTCACTGCAAACTGAATATCGGGTCGTGTCATAGCCAAATACTATAATGAACCCACAATACTTCGATAGAGAGTAACATTGTCAAAGGGGGTGAATCAGATGTGTCTAGGCAGGCTGTAGGTGAACTGGGAGTAGAAATAGGTTTACAAACGTTCATTTGAGCTTTTTGAAGAATGTCTGTGATATATTTTTCTTGGGTAAGTAACAGTCCTTAGAGGAACGATGAGCAAAAACCCCTAAAAATATGAAAGATGGCCAAGGTCTTTGACTGGAAATCGAGACTGCAAATGTGTTTTGAGAGAAGTAAGAAGAGAAAGAGAAGACCCAGTAAGAAGAATGTCATCGACATAGATCAACATGTAGATAACATCAGAACCTTGTCTAAAAATAAACAAGGAAGTAGAGGATAACTGAAAACCAAGGTGAAGTAAGTATGAACTGGGGGTAGAATACCAGGTCCGTGGTGATTGCTTGAGCCCGTAAAGGGCTTTCCAGAGCTTGCATACATGTATAGGTTTATTAGGATCAACAAACCCTGGAGTTTGTTTGACAAAAACAGCCTCCTCAAGTTCTCCATTAAGGAATGCATTCTGGATATCCAAATGGTGAATAGGCCAATTCATTGAAACTGCAATAGCTAAAACAGTTCTGATGGTTGTGACCTTAACCATTGGACTATGTGTATCAAAAAAATCAACACCAAATGTCTGATGAAACCCCTGGGCCACCAACCTGCTTTTCTCCGCTCAATTGATCCATCACTATTCTTCTTAGTCTTTAGGATCCACCGGACCCCAAGAATACTCATGTCTGATTCATAAGGAACTAAATCCCACGTGTGAGTCTGAATCAGGGCTTCATACTCTTTTTTAATAGCCTGTTTCCACTCAGGAAACTGTTGTTCCTCTTTAAAATTAGGTTCCTCTGGAACAGAAGTAGACATAGAGGATGTGTTGCACCAGGGAACTGTCCCATCAGTCCTGATTAACGGTTTGGAAATATTATCTTTAGCCCTGGTCACCATCTGATGTGTAGGTTTGGGTGAGGGTTGAGGTAAGGGATCTGGTTCTGGAGAAGATATAGTTCCTGGCACAGAATTAGTCTCTGTTGAGGTGGGAGCAATGATTGGTGAAGTAACCGTAGCTGGTGAGGTAGTAGAAGCTGGTGAAGATAGAGTAGCAGGGAGTGTAGGAGGAGTGACCAAGGGTTGGGGAACAAGGACAGGTAAAATTTCAGTAGTGGTAGTGTCAGGATTAGGTTTAGGACTCGAGTGAGCATAGGGAAAATGATCCTCATTGAACACTACATCTTTGTTGATGTAAGTTTTTTTTGTAAGAGGGCAGTAACAGAGATAGGCACGATGTTTAGTTGAGTATCCAATAAACACACATTGCTTAGAATGAAAAGACAATTTATGAGGGTTTAGTGGTCTGAGATTTGGCCAACATGCACATCCAAATACTCTGAGAATTGAATAATAAGGATTAACATGAAACAAGAGTTCATAAGGTGTTTTGTAGTCCAATAACTTGCTAGGAGTTCTGTTACTAAGAAAAACAGCCGCCTGAGCTGCATAAGACCAAAAAGTGAAATGAAGACTGGACCAAGCCAATGATGTGAGAGTTTTGTCCAAAAGATATATGTTCTTAACTTCAATAGCACCTTGTTGCTGATGAGAATAGGGAGATGAAAACCTGTGGTTTATCCCATACTTAACAGTCAATGCACTAAGAGTAGAGGTGATCATCCGGACGGGTGGGCCGGGTTCGGGCCGGGCTAGGGAGATTTTTTGGGCCCATCGGGGCTACTCATGAAGACCGAGCCCGGTTTTTTATATCTTCTTCGGGCCGGGCCGGGCTAGGCCCGGTTTTTTTAGCTCTGCCGGTGCCTGGCCCGCCCGGCTCGGTTATTTACTTATTTTTATTCTTTAAATTTAAAAAATTAAAAAAATATATATTAATTTCAAAATCATTATTAATATATAAATTTGAGTAAAATTTTATATATTGTATATTAAATATAATTTTGATATATGTATTATATAAAATAATATAAGATATATATTATTTTATATATATTTTTTAAAAAATAATAAATAATATTGAAAACTGGGTCGGGCGGGCTCAGTCCACGGGCTTGAAATTTTGCCACGGCCCGGTTTTTTATTCGGGCTCATTTTTTTTGTCCAAGCCCGCCCGGACAGTCCATCGGATTCGGGCCTACCGGGCTTTTCCTGGGCCGGGCCGGGTCGCCGGGCCGGACAGGTTTTGAGCAGCTCTAATCGAGAGCAACAAACTCCCCACCTCCATCTGTCTGGATGCTCTTGACAGTTTTATGATGTGTTTGAACCAGTTTCAAAAAGGTCTCAACAATCGTATAAACATCTAACTTACAAACTCTACGAAAAATTCAAATATATTTAGAGTAATCATTAATGATTAACAAGAAATATTTGTATCCAGAAAAATTAGATCAAAGGGAGCATTAGATCTAGTTTCTCTAAGGTAGTGGGGGAGAACATGTACTTTGCCTTGACAACAGGAATTACAAAATTGGAAAAACTAGATGTTAGAGATGGTAAAGCAAAATCAGACAACACTTTATTGGTAATATAACTGGAAGGATGTCCCAATCTTATGTGCCAAGTAGTGGAGGTGGCTTTAGTTCCTGGTAGAAATTTAGTTGCATGAGCTTGAGGAGGTGGAGGTTAAGGAAGCACATAGACCCATCCTTAACAGCTCCTTGTAGAAGAACCTTCATGTTGTAAGGTCCTTTAATAGAAAACCAGAGGCATAAAATTCAAAATAAACACCATTGTCAAGACAAAATTACCTAACAGATAGTAAGAGTTTATTAAGAAAAGGAGAATGATATATTTTCTACAGAATAAAATCACCAGAAGGTAGATTTATTGAACCTAATCCATGATGAGTAATAGGCAGACCAGAGCCATCACCCAAAGTAACAGTATCATGACCACTAAAAACCTGATTTCCCAAATTTAACCTGGACATATCACTAGAAAAATGGTGTGTAGCAGTAGTATCTGGCAACCATTCAGAATAGACATTGTTGCCCGTAGCATTAACTGAAAAAGTATATGGAGCTGGGCTTTGATAGGTTTGTTTGAATCTATGATAGCAAACCGCTGCTATGTGTCCTTTTTCTGACAGATCTAGCAACTAGGCCGATTATCAGTACCTCCATTGAAGTAGGTGTTACCTTGGCCTCCACGGCCTCCTCCTCTAGAAGATGATCTCCCTCTATTTCCTCCTCTATAATTCTGATAGGATCCCCTACCTTTGTTCTGAATGTTCTTTTTAAAAGAATCGGAGGAGTGAGTTTCAGTAGCATTAAGAGAAACATTTTCTGTTATTGATTTCTTTAACTGAGCAAGAATATCTTCATAGATTAGAAGGTAGTTGTAGATCTGATGAGGAGAGCAAACTTCAGATCTGGTGATAGTATTAGTTACCACTGCTTCATATTCTCTCAGTAATCCTCTTAGAATGTAAGACTGAAACTCACGGTCAGAAACAATATGACCGGTAATAGCTAGAGAAGAAGCTAGGATTTTAGCACGGTTAAAATATGAAGTAATGTCCTCATCTGATTTCTTGGAGATGCTAGCCATTTTTAAGTGTAATTGCCCGAGGTGAGCATCTGTTTGAGTAGAAAAGGAATTATGAAGAGCCTCCCATACCTTAGCCGATGTATCCAGATCAATTACTTGACTGACAATTTCCTCAGTGAGGGATAGAAAAAGAACAGAGACCACCAGTTGATCTTATTGTTTCGAGGTGAGGTAATCGGGATTGATATCTCCATTTAATTCTTTAGCTAGACAAGGAAAGCTCTCATCAAGATAGTTGTAGAGATCATTGCCACGTAGAAATGGCAGTAGCATCCCCTTACATAGTCTGGAGTTACTTGGCTTTAATTTCACCAAGTGTGCAGCGGCTGTCATGATAGACTGACTGCTTGTTGTGATATTTTTTGCAGGAACATTGCCGGAAGACAAAGCTCCAGTGGATTCACCGTTGCCGGATTCGATAGAAGGTGTTTTGGATGGAGTCGTCATTTGAAGATCGGATAGAGAAGGAGGAAGAAGATGAGGAAACCAGATCTAGATCTAGATCAGAAGAAGAAATCCCAGAGAGGGCTCTGATACCATGCTAGATATTTGAGAGTGAAGATTGTAATGAACGAACATTTTGTATTCAATAGAACTGTATACATATTGTGATTGATACACTGTCTGTATATAATACCGTAAAGAACATACCAGAATGAGACAATTGTCAACTAGACTTATTTTAACAATAATACTAAGGCCCAATAACCAGCCCATGTACTACTGGCGGTGGCGACGGTGGAAGGCTTTGGTTTGGTGGCGGCGTGTAGAAGTACTATGGAGAAGCGAGTGGCTGCTGGGAAGAAGGGAGGGGAGGAGGAATTATCACCGGATGTAATTAAGGCTAAGGCATCTTTTTTTTGTTTAAAACTTGTTAGACGATTAGGAATACTTAGTGTTAAGATTATCTCTAACAGTTTATCAACTGTAAATTTTGCCACAGGGTTAGGATTACCCTCGTATAGTATAGGAGTAGTGTTAAATGATGTCAGGTGTATAGCTTCATTTTTTGATATGTATTTTGGAGCTTTGTTGGTCGGAAGGCACATGTTTTAGCCGATCAAACTAGGAGATGTACGGGGGAAAGAATATTGGTTGGAAGGGTACCTTCTTGTAACATGTGACTGTTTTGAATAACTAACGGTTAATTTGTCAAGAATCTATCTTTTGTTTATACATTTCTCATTTCTTTTTGAAAATAACCGTTAGTTATTCAAAACAAAGTCGCATGATACAAGAAGGTACCCTTCCAACCCATATTCTTTCCCGTACATCTCCTAGTTTGATCGGCTAAAACATGTGCCTTCCGACCAACAAAGCCCCAAAATACATATCAAAAAATGAAGCTATACACATGACATCATTTAACACTACCTACACTATACGAGGGTAATCCTTTCTCATTTCTTTTAGAAAATAACCGATCTTATAAATTAAAATACATATATTTTAAAATAAATTATCATAATATATACTTTTAAAACTTCACAAGGGCTGTTTAATTTTATTATGCATGTCTGAATAACCTTGTATTTGAACGAGTAAATAACAAACATTTATAAATCAAAATAGATCAATTTAAATTTTCAACTTATTTTATTCTTTTGAAATCAGATATTATATGAACAATAAAAACTTGCAGCTTTGGACAGAAACATGTAAATCTTTTTGAATAATATGATTCCGTAATCTTTTATTTAATTTTGTGCTGAAACAAGTTTATAATTAAATAGTATCCATGTGCATAGTAGATTGACACTCATCGTGGGAAAAAAAGCTCTTAAAAATCTTTAAGTTGAACCGCCCAAACTAGACCTGCCACAAAAGAGACCTTTTGTACTGACTTACCTTTTTTTTATTGTTTAGATTAGTGGAAGAAAGTACTATATATGATAAGATCACCTCTTTGCACCCTTAAAAGTTTTAATTAATGTAAATTTTTCTAAACATAAATAAAATGTATGACCGATTAGAAATAAGAGTACAATGCTCCAAGAATTGAGAGTCGGGAAAGGAGAGCCTTCTTGAATTTCTGTCTTGTCCTGTTTTGCTTTGCGGTGGCCACTCCTCGTCAGTAGCGGACCCAGAACTTTTGTTTAGGGGGGGCAAAAAAAATTTTGACACTATTGTTCTTTAAAACTTTATGTTATTTTGTATTTTTCAAAAATTTATAAGAGCATTTTACAAATTTTCAAAAGTTTCGGGGGGGCCCGGGCCCCCCGGCCCCCCTCTGCGTCCGCCCCTGCTCCTGCTCTCGTGCCCATCGTACCTTCTCCTCCCCGGTGTTTTTCTTCCTTCTCAGATTCCTTTTCGGTTGAGTTTTTGTTTGCGTTGCCTGTAATGGCGGAGGATAGGTGCCTCGTTGAACAGTCAGTCAAGAAGCTGAAGAGCCATGGTGCTTTCTCTCAGGAAATTGGACTCACAACGGAGAATCCTGATATGGAGATGCAAGTCCGCACTCCGCTGGACTCTGAAAACCAGCAGATTTCTTTTCGAGATGCAGCGGTGGGATTTCCCAAAGGGAGCAACCTGGATTTGAGTCACGAATTGGATGAAGTCTCTGATGATGAAGACGAGGGGATGGATGAAGATGATCCTAAATGCCCATCAATCTCGATTACAAAGGAACAGAAGCTTAGATTCCGTAGTCCGTGGAAGCAAGCGATTATTGTCAAGTTGTTAGGTAAGACTCTTCCGATGAATATCCTGAGTGATCGACTTCATCGGAAATGGAAACTCCACGGGGATTTTATAATGGACGGTTTATCAAACGGCTTTTTCAAGATCTCGTTTAATAATCAGGAAGATTTACAATTGTCCTGTCAGAAGGACCCTGGCCGATTTTGGATCACTATCTTACTATTCGGAGATGGCGTCCTAATTTTAACCCGAATACTGAAGCACTTTCATCTCTTGAGGTGTTAGTTCGGTTCCCAGAACTCCCTAGTGAGTACTATAACGAGGAGTTCCTCAAAATTGTCAGTTCGAAGGTCGGGAATGTTAAGAGGGTCGACTTGTCACCGGCCGATTTCGGTAAATCTCGACTGGGCTCGGGTAGCGATTGAGGTTGACCTAACAAAGCCGTTACTATCAAAGTATAGATTCCGGAGGAGAGTGATGAAAATTGAATACGAGGGCTTGCATCTTGTATGTTTTAATTGTGGGTGTTACGGTCATAAAGACATCTCGTGTCCTTTTGGTAAAGAGGTAGAGACTGTCCAACAGGAGGAAGGTGTGAGGTTAGTCCAGAATGTTAATTCGGACCAGATTTCCCATGTCACCGACGACTATGGAGATTGGATGGTGCCAAAGAAGCACAATACTTCGAGAAAGATGAGGAGTGGTGCTAGTTTGAAAGATAATCAGGCTCTTAGTACTAAACCAAAGGGCTCGAGCTTCGCTGTTCTGGACCCTGAGGTTATGCAAGAGAAGGATCAAGAAGGGGTGAGTACCCTAGTAGCACCTGTTTCGGAAGATCGCCCAGCCCCTAGAAAATCCAGTGCCAGTCGCTTGACTCGTGGACAGGGTTCCTCATCCGGTCAGAGAGATGGGGAGTTGGAGGCGCGCTCGGGGCCTAAGGCACCAGTGATTCGGAAACCTAGTTGGAATTTTCACAACAGTACTCCGATGGAGGAGTCGAGGGCCGGTGACGACAGAAGCGAGGGCAATCCTCCACCTCCGCAGCAGTTTGATCGGGGACCGGCTAAGCACTCCTCTAACCAGGTATCTTCGTTGGATATTTCCATTCAAACAAGAGAAGGTACGTAGCTTCATATGTGGTTAATTTATGACTAATAGAATTGTTTTCTGGAATGTGAGAGGGGCTCTCAAGCCAAGTTTTCACCGTGCTGTTAAGAGCATTATTCTGGATAATCGACCTGTTATTATGGTTCTGCTTGAACCTAGAATTAGCGGTTCTGTTGCGGATTCTGTTTGCTCTAGGATTGGTTTCGAAAATAGTTTTTGTGTTGAGGCCGAAGGTTTTAGTGGTGGCATTTGGTTACTCTGGAATAGCGGTGCTTCTATTGAGGTTGTTGATAGCGATAAGCAGTATATACACTGTAAGGTTGAAGTTGGTAGAAAGTCTTTCTTGCTAACTGCTATCTATGCCCGACCCAATTCATCTCTGAGAAATTCTTTATGGAGTCAATTTGACCTCTTCTGCCCTACCGACTCCATCCCATGGATTGTGGGAGGGGATTTTAATGCTACGTTGCTTCCATCTGATAGATCCCCTTGTGATTTGAACAACTTTGGAATTGATAGAAATTTTGAATCTTGGTTTCATAAGAATGGCTTAGTGTTACTAAAAACCAATGGCAATAGATTTACCTGGACAAATGGTAGACATAGGGCTTGTTTGGATCGTGTTATTGCTTCTGTTAGTTGGGTAGAATGTTTTCCTGAGGCTGCAGTCGATGTTCTCCCGAGAATGGCCTCTGACCATAGCCCCCTGATCTTATCTCTTGGGAATGGTGGGAATAAATCTCATAAGCCTAGACCTTTTAAGATGCTTGCTGCCTGGTTTTCTCACCCTCGCTTCCATCAGGATGTTCTTCAGAACTGGAACAGTAGTGGCACCCTTGGGGAATCGCTTAAAACCCTCTCGGCCTTTCTCTCTGACTGGAATAGAAATGTTTTTGGTCATATTTTATATAAGAAGAGGAGACTATTTGCTAGACTTAGTGGCATCCAAAAGGCCATAGATGAAGGCAGAGGGAAAAACCTCTTAGGCCTAGAAAAATCCCTCTTAAGAGAACTTGACTTGTGGTTGCTAAGGGAGGAGTCCTTGTGGCAACAAAAATCGAGAGATCAGTGGGTTGGTCTAGGGGATAGAAACACTGTTTTTTTCCATATGAAAACGAAGCTTAGAAGGCAGCGGAACAAAGTTGACAAGCTCCTCAATGATGTGGGGAATTGGGTTACTGCTAGTTATGATATCGAAGCCCTGTTTATTAGCCATTTCAGAAATCTCTTCTCTGCTGACTCCAGCTACTGTTATAGAACTTTAGGTCACAATTTTCAAGCCCTTAATTGGGAGGAGAGGGATGATATAGCTAGACCAATTGATGTGAGTGAGCTTACTGTAGCGCTTAAATCCATGAAAGCCTTTAAGGCTCCGGGTAAGGATGGTTTCCCTCCAGCTTTTTTCAAGAAATTTTGGAGTGTTCTTAGCCCCTCTGTTTTAGCCTTTGCTCAAGAAACCCTTAGCAATCAGAAACTAGACCCTAAAATTAATGAAACAATATTGGTTCTTATTCCTAAAGTTGAAACCCCTTGTCAGGTTAGTCAATTTCGGCCGATTTCACTTTGTCAAGTACAATACAAACTGCTTGCAAAAGTCCTTACCAACAGACTAAAACCCTATATGGCTAGATGGGTCTCAGAGTGCCAGGCTAGCTTTGTCCTTGGGAGGAGTATTTTCGAGAACATCATTGTTGTCCAGGAGGTTCTGTACTATATGCAGAACACAAAAAGTAAGGATGGTTGTATTGCTATGAAAATAGACTTGGCCAAAGCTTATGATAGGCTTTCTTGGAGATTTATTCGGGATACTCTTGATTGCTTAGGTCTCCCTAGTAACCTGAAAAATACCATCATGAGCTGTATTACCTCGGTTACTTTCCAGATTAGCTGGAATGGTGGATTAACCGACTCTTTTTCTGCTGGTAGGGGAATTAGGCAAGGCGACCCGTTGTCTCCCTTTATTTTTGTTTTGTGCATGGAAAGACTAGCATATTTGATTAATCTTAAAGTCATGCAAAAAGAATGGAAGCCTATCACTTTAGGTAGAAAAGGAATATCTCTCTCTCACTGTTTTTTCGCGGATGACCTAGTTCTGTTTGGGGCTGCCTCCTTAAATCAAGTTCGAGTAATGACTGAGTGCCTTACTGATTTTTGTGAGGCTTCTGGGCAGTGTGTGAGCTTCGATAAATCTTCCATCTTGCTGTCTAAAAACATTCCCTAGGAGAAAGCTGAGGCTATCGGTCTTGAGGCTAATATGGCTACAACTAGGAATTTTGGGAAGTATCTGGGAGTGTTTCTGAGGCAAGGTAGGTCTGTTTCTCAATCCCATAGTGGTCTAGTTTCCAAAATACGTGATAGACTTGCTGGGTGGAAAGCAAAGTCTCTGTCCCTAGCGGGCCGGGTTTGTCTAGTCAAAAGTTGTGTTTCTTCAATCCCGGTTCACCAGATGCAATGTCAGCTCCTTCCAGTGAAAGTATGTTCTCAAATTGATAAACTATGCAGGGACTTTATCTGGGGCCACGACTCCAATACGAGGAAAATGCATGAGATCGGATGGGATATTCTCTGTAAATCTAAATCCAGAGGGGGTTTAGGGATTAGACAATCTAGACTCATGAACCTTGCGTGTTTTGGCAAAATTGCCTGGAATTTCAACCCTAAAGTAGAGAATCCTTGCTATAAAGTACTGAGACTAAAGTACCCTAACCCTGACTCGAGAAGGGGTTCATCGAACTGGAAGGCGATCCAGTCCTGTAAGTCTCTTATTAATAATGGCTCGCGGTGGGTAGTTAATAACGGAAATGCTACTAAATTCTGGAAGGATAAATGGATCTCGAATTTTAGTCTGAATGCGAAAGCTCTTAACCCTATCCCCCCTCTGGAAGATGGTAAAACAGTTAGTGAGTTCTGGGATAATTTGGAAGGAACATCTTTTTTCAGATTTCCTTCCGACTGAGTTGCAGAATTTGTTGTGTACGGTCTCTGTCTACCCTAATTCGGGTGATGATTGTTCATCTTGGTGGCCTACAAATGATGCTAATTATAGTGTTTGCTCGGCCTACAATCTTTTATCTGGGAATTGTGATGATGTTGATAATGTGAATGCAACTGTCTTTAAATCGGTTTGGAAGCTCCCGGTTCAGGAGCGTGTTAAATTTCTATTATGGCGTGTGTTAATTGGTAGAATTATGACGAACTCCAGGAGGTTTATGCTAGGTCTGACTAATGACAAGTCATGTCATTACTGTGGCCTGGAGGAAACAATGCTTCATATCCTCCGGGACTACCCTGTTGCCAGGAGAATATGGGCAAGACTCCTCACGTCCAGTAACTTTACTGACTTTTTTATGTGTAACCTTCAGGTTTGGATCGGGTCTAATTTGATAGGGAAAATGCGTGGCATGATTAACTTCAACTGGAAAATGGTGTTCCCCATTACGTGTTTCTTGCTTTGGAAGTGGAGGAATGACAAAGTTTTTGGTAAAGAGGAGAGGATCTTCCTTCCTCTTCGAAACATTACTCTTAGCTGCCAATAGAACAAGAAAGCGCGATCTTTTGTAAAGAAAATTGTTGGCCTCTGGCAACAGATTGATCACCCATCTAGCAGGGAGTGCCCCAGCTTTACTTATGATTCGAACTCCATTGTTTTTACTATTGATGGTGCGAATTGCTTATCCTCAGGTAAAGCAGCTGCTGGTGGAGCTTGGAGATCTGTTGACGGTACCTGGCTTGGGGGCTTTGTGGCAGTGTTTGGCTTCCAGAGTGTTTTGCATTCAGAAACCATGGCAATGCTGCAGGCTAGTAGATTGGTGAAAGATAGAAGAATGGACGGTGTGCGCATCTTCTCAGACGCCTTGCAAATGGTCAAGCTGATGGATGACTGCCCCGACCCTCACATATTGAGGCCAGTGTTCGATGAATGCCATTCGAATATCGAGGCTGTTAATGATGCCTTAGTCGCTTATATTCCTAGATCATACAATAAGACCGCTGATGGTTTGGCTAGAATGGGTCTTGATTTACCCTTTGGCCTACATGAATTTAGTAGTCCCCCACTATGTATAATGCCTCAATTAGCTGAGGATAAAACATTTATTTTCTCTATAAGAGAGGAGGGTTGCTAACCCCCGTGTTTTCGTGATCAAAAAAATAAAAATAAAATAAAATGTATGACTGTTGTATTATATCTTTTTAAAATCAAAATAGAAAAATTGACTAATAAATAACTTTAAGTGAACATACAATAATATTTTTAAATAAATAGAATTAGTAAATGCGATGTCCAAAGAGTTATTAAAAGTTGTGTTAAAATAGTAACAATAAGTAGGATGGGTAATAGGAAATAAGTGTGGCAAAATGAATAAGTAGCACCAATAAGGTGAATACAAACATACTGTCTAATTTTATGTTGTTACACAAAAAAGTATTGTAGACAAATAAATAGATTAGAAACAAAGCCACAAGAGAGCGAATGCAAATAGGGGATTGCTATTCGTAGTACAAAATTACTAATCACTGCAGTATAAATTTTTTTAAAATCATTTTAACATTGTAATTATGTAACAAAGTACGGGTGCATCTTTTTTTTCATTAATTGACATCCACTTGTGATTTAATTAAAGAAGTTTATACTTGATGAATAGTGATTTTACTAAGTGCAGTACAAACTTTTTTTTGTCAAAGTATCCGGAATACATTGCAATGTGTTAGGGTGCCCATTTTTCTTCAAAACAATAAAAATCGATATATGAAACAGTTTTATAGTCATTTCTTTGTTACTAAAATGCCAAAAACCGTGTCAAATAAAGACACTATATTGCTCAAATCATGTCAAATTAAATCACTATATTGTTCAACTCGTGTCAAATTAAATCACTACATTTCTCAACTCGTGACAAATAAAATGAGGACATAGCTCAATTCGTGATTTAATTTGACACGATTTGATCAATATAGTGTCTTTATTTGACACTATTTGATCAATATAGTGTCTTTATTTGACACGAGTTGAACAATATAGTGCCTTTATTTGACACGTTTTTTTGACATTTTTTATTTCCAATATTTTGTTATTTAGTTGAGTGATTTTGGGATCTAAGAAACCTCCTAACAAATCAAAATATATATATTTATGTAAAAGAAGTAATAATCATGATCATTTTCTCACAAACAATGTAACTTAGGATCAAGAAAGCGTTCAAATGACTGCTACTTGGAATGAACCCTAACTTTCAATTCTGTGATGCATGGGTTTGAATTCTAGGACTTTTGTTAGGAATTTCTACATTTTGATATATTTAAGTTCTCGTGACATAAACATTAGGTTTGTTCCACTTGGTAGATGTTTGGATTATTAGATAGTTATTATCTTTCAATTATGTGATTCATGGGGTTTGAATTCTAAGACTTTTGTTAGGAATTTCTACATTTTGATATATTTCAGTTCTCGTGACATAAACATTAGGTTAGTTCCGCTTGGTAGATGTTTAAAGTATTAGATAGTTATTCACTTTCGATGTTGTGATGCATGGGGTTTGAATTCTAGGACTTTTGTTAGGAATTTGTACATTTTGATATATTTCAGTTCTCGTGACATAAACATGAGGTTTGTTCCGCTTGGTAAATGTTTGAATTATTAGATAGTTATTCACTTTCGATTTTGTGATTCATTGGGTTTGAATTCTAAGACTTTTGTTAGGAATTTCTACATTTTGATATATTTTAGTTCTCATGACATAAACATTAGGTTTTCCCGCTTGATAGATGTTTGGATTATAAGATAGTTATTCACTTTGGATTCAGTGATTCATGGGGTTTGAATTCTAGGACTTTTGTTAGGAATTTCTACATTTTGATATATTTCAGTTCTCGTGTCATAAACATTATGTTTTTCCGCTTGGTAAATGTTTGGATTATAGATAGTTATTCTCTTGAAGGGATCCCTTGGGAGATACTTTGGATGATTTTGTGCGAGAAAGATATGGTACCGATTCCTATGAGCGTGTTGATGCATGTGAAATATCCTCCCGCAAGCAGACTGAATTAAACAAGTTCAATAGCGACAATACAAGATTCGTTTTCCTACTCGATGAACGTGCTTGCTCTCCAATCATCAAGCTACAATCTTGTTGATTTAAAATCTTTGGTAGATGTTTGGATGTGGAATAAACGTGTTGTTAAACTTTTCTGGATGTATAATCTTTGGTAGATGTTTGGACGTGAAATAAACGTGTTGTTATACTTTTCTGGATTTATAATCTTTGGTAGATGTTTGGACGTGGAATAAACGTGTTGTTATAGTTTTGTAGATTTATAATCTTTGGTAGATGTTTGGATGTGGAATAAACGTGTTGTTATACTTTTCTGGATTTATAATCTTTGGTATATGTTTGGACGTGGAATAAACGTGTTGTTATACTTTTCTAGATTTATAATCTTTGGTAGATGTTTGGACGTGGAATAAATGTGTTATACTTTTCTGGATTTATAATCTTTGGTATATGTTTGGATTATTAGATATTCACTTTCAATTCTATGATGCATGGGGTTTGAATTCTAGGAAATTCGTTCGGATCGTTTCCTCACTTCTACACATCTTGTTTCTGCACGTGTTTTTTTTCTTTCTGAAAACTGTTTTGTGTATAATTCGATTTCACAAAAAAAATCATCTCATCTTTCTAATCATTTTATTTTAGTAAAAGTTAATAATCATAATCTATCACATTTTGAAAAAGTAATCGTCACTCTCACTTTATTTATGTCTCTCCGTCTACATTTACAGTTCAAACTGAAAGAGGGTTCCAGAACAATAATACTATATCGTAGGAAGAGATGGAGGGAGTTTGATGTAAGTAGGAAGTTTATGAAGAAGATGTGGAGGAAAGTGATGACACTTGAGCGCAATCAGGATGTCATTATGAATGAAAAGGATTATATGAAGCGAAAAAAACAAGAAGAGGTGGAGAAAGGTGAACAATTATAACTACAAACAGTTTAGTCAAGCAAATGTAGAAAGTCAACGAACCATCCATACTGTATCTTAAAACAACCAAAACATAAAACCCTAAACTATGGTGCGTCGTACTGGTGATAGCATGCATCCCATATAGATAAGGTACTGAAGACCTCATCTACCCCTATTCAGTTTGCCTCTGTTGCTCCTCTAGCATCTCCTCACGGTAGTAACGCCAGTCCCAGCTACGGTTCCAAGGAAAATAAGGCCTACCAACCTCAGTTGCCTCACTCATGAGCTGCAACATAATATTATAAAGTTAGCCTAGCATTCATAAAATGTTGTAATCAACTGAAATTATACAAAGGAAGAGATCAACTTACTAAGGCTTGATTCGGCCGATGAACGAAGGTGTTGTTCTACATGTCAGGATTCAGGATCTTTGGATGGGTGTGTTTGACGTACCAATCCAGATAATCTCCATCACATGCATGCAGCGCCGCACGTGTATTAGTATACCCCGGAGTAGGACCACACTCACGTGTGGTGTCCCACACGCTAGACATGGGGCGTACACGCATTTATAGGGGGATCCCTTTCTCCCTCTTCTTTGGATCTAATGTTCGGTCTAATATGGGGAGGTGAGATACACTGAACGTACCCGAATTGGCGGAGACAATGCTCCGACATATATGGCTCATTCATGCTCATGTACTGCAGGGTACCCTTGTACCAAGTGCGACCCTTGTTCTCATTCACCTTGTCGCGACCGTAGGGCAACCAATCAATCTACATTGGATCACAGGGAAACGTAAGCATTAATAAGAAACAATAATGTAAATAATACAAATTGAAATTGTTGTACCACTTACATTTCTTGTTGTCAGAGCATCTAGATGCTTGCAATGGTTCTCCAGCGTGACCCATCTCATAGCCCAAGGTCTATCATCCCCATCACGCCAATCAGCACTAACTGCTGGTCTAAGAGTGGGGAAGTATGCATATATCCAGCACTACATAAATTTTTAAAATAAATTATGCTAGCTATTAATGTGGATTCATGAAAATTTATTAGATATTGTTGTACATTAAAACACTTACCTCGACAAGGGTCAAAGAGCTAGCAATGCTAGTACAATCAGCACGGGATGCTATCCCCAGCTGGCGATACAACCATGCAAGAGCACATGCTCCCCATGCGTACTTCTTTAGCTTCACATTTCAGCTCATGAGAGTGACTAACCAGAACGGTAGAGGACTTATGCGTCCATGCCCCTTATTAGCAAAGATGGTGGTACCGATCGCATAGTAGATCCAACCGCACGCCTCCTTCATAGGTACCCTCTGCCTGGTCGAACACCACTCTATAAGTGGATATATCTAAACAACACCAGTATGCCACAAGAACTTTGTCATATACTTAACGCCGTCTTGAAAATCTAACAACGTAGCCATCGTCTCCTTAAGCTCAGTGTTTGACGGATCCCCCATAACCGGACGACCAACGATGGAGATCCTTAGTATCTGCCATACATCATGAAGTGTAATCGTCATCTTTCCAAAGGGCATGTGGACAGATTTGGTGTCCGGATGCCACCTCTCCACAAAGGCCGAGATCAATGACATGTTATTGAAACCCCATGTGACATCTAGCAGTTGATCTAGCCCTGAGTGTGAAATCATATTCCTTTCCCTTTTGCAAGGAACCAGGCTAAACGGCCAATTTGTGATTATAGGATTTTGGGGTTTAAATCCCAAAACACCCGGGTCCTAGATAATTATCACAACGTTAACACACACATGAAGAAATAATTAAATCTACTTGCCAAAGTGAAAGATAAGAGAGTACATACTTTAGTCATTGACCAAAGGTCAATGGCGACATGCCCCCGAAACTGGTGATGACACTAGTCAGTAGCGGACCACCAGGTACTAGCACATCATTTAGCCTCCGGAAAGTGGGAAGAACGGGCTCCATAGTGAGAACAGCTTCCTCATCAGTCGCGCTCTCATGATCAGGGTCGTCCTCATCAGCATACTCATCCTCATCGCTCTTCTCAGCCTCCTCAGCGTCCTCCTCATCGATGTCCATGTCAGCGGCTGCAACATCCAGAGGGGTACGGGGGTCATGATAGCTACCCCCAGCAGAAGTCAGTGCCTCCACATGCCACGAGAGGTGGTCATGATAGCTACCACCAACAGAAGTCTGTGCCTCCACATACCCCACATGGTGGCTACTTTGACCCTCTATATCATAACTGAAGCTATGGTGCTCGGCCAGATCAGCAGATTACCAACCACCTGCAGAGGACGAAGCCACAGGCATCCTCCTCCTTCATATGTGTGCGACTGGGTCGGAATCATGTAATGACTGGGCAGGGGATGGGTCCACGATCTGCTGTGGGTTAAATGGTGAGTGACGTGGTGGCTCAGTATGACCATGTTGTGGCTGAAATGATGACTGTCGTGCAGGCTCAACATGACCCTGTTGTGGCTGAAAGGATGAGTGTCGTGGAGGATCAAGTCTGGCACCGCGCTCACGAAGGTACAAAGCCATCATTGGCTGCTCCACATTTCTGTCTTTCTTCTTTTTGGTGTACACGTTCTTGAGAACTTGCTTAAACTTATCCATCACTGCACAAGTTGAACAAACCATAATTAAGTTAAGCTACGCAAGTAAGTAATAATAAATCAACAGAACAATTATAGCATACCACTGTCAAATGTAAGAGACTTATAAGTTATTCTTGGTGGTAAACTTTGAGTTATAATTATAAAGAGAGAAATGATATTCATTCCAATTCACTACACAACATTCAAACAATAAATCCAACAATCATTAGTCAGAGTAAGATTTCACAGTAAATACCAATACACTTTTTTGCTTGCTCAGAATCAAAAAGTTAACCAACCAAGTGATCAATCGACGCCCAAAAACTGATCAGAACCCACACTTACATGAGCAACAGAAAACCAAACGACGGTTAATTTCCATTCCTTGACAATTAATTGTAGCTAAGCTATGATACCAAATTAATTTAAACCAACAGATAATATAACCTTATATAACCTATATTAACTTCAATTATCTCTAAAAATACACAAAAATCAGACCATAAAACCTCACACAAATCAGCCACAACAAGGAACAAAGAACAATTTTATGTATTGACATCCTTATGTACACCTTTGCACATCTTAGCTTGTCTTGGTTGTTTCATTAAATATACTTAGTCTATGTAACGACCCCATAACCGGCCTAGGAGTTAGGGCCGTTACACGCCGCGAGTCTACTACCTAACGTCGCAAGGCTCTAAGCAAACGAAACCCAAACCGAATACGAAACTTGAATAAATTCCAAAAGAGTTTACAAGATCCAAAGGCTTACAAGTCAAATACAAAGCGAAAGGCCCAAAGGCTACACAAAGTACTAAAGCGTCCAAAGCGCAAGAAAACAAAGTCTAAAGGCACATAAAAATAAACAAGCTCCAGAAGGGGACGAGGAGAGAAGATCCCACGAGCTCAATCTGCAACAAAGTAAAGGGGTGAGCTAAACAGCCCAGCAAGCAGAAGACTTCCTCAAGGAAGCCTACTCAAAACAGAAGCAGAAGAATACTTATAAACAGAGAGGATAGCGGAGTCAATAAAACAGACCGAATGAAACCACAAAACAGAAGCAGAGCAGAACGGCATAACACTTCAAAACACAGTCGGACCTTCAGAACAGAACAGAAGAATGGGACACTAGAAACAAGCTAACACAACAGAAGGACACCCATAAGGTCCTATGGATCCGAGGATCCCACAACAGAAGCCGTAGAGACAGCTAACAGACCCGTCGGTCAAATAACATCCCAAGGGAGACCCTAAGGAATATAAACAGAAGGAATTCCTGCGCAGCATGCTACGGGACAGCCCGACCCGACTATCCAAGGCTCAGAAGCAAAGTAACTAGGTCCCAAAACCAAAAGCTCACCAAAACAGATCTTAAGCGCATAAAAATGCATATAAACAGCATAGGAAGCTTGTACACAGATAGGGGAATCCAACCCCGCAAACGGAACTCAAAACGGAGCTAAAACGGAGAAGTTATGCTCAAAACAGTGGCATGTCCGAACTTGCGTCCGACCTTGCAAGTTCGGACAGAGGCCGAGAATCAGAGGTCGCGCGGAGATACAAATGTCCGAACTTACGTCCGAACATCGAAGTTCGGACGTAAGTCGAGAGTTGAAAGCCAGAATCATCTTAGTGTCCGAACTTGCGTCCGACCTTGCAAGTTCGGACACACGTCGAAACTTTTACGAAAAATTCATCCTCGCGTCTGGTCCGAACTTTGAAGTTCGGACCGAAGTTCGGACACTTCAAAACCTTCAAAAACAAAACGCGCCCGATGCACTGTCCGAACTTCCAAGTTCGGACAGATGTCGGACAGCGCGAAACTGACGAAATACAGAGCGAACAAACGCGCAGAAATCCAACCAAAATCAACACCAAACTCACCCAAATCCACGGAATGGTAAATCAGTACCCTCGGGGGTTTAGCCACGCGATGAACAACACAAAATCAAGAAGAAACACACAAAGCAACACCATTCACAAAACAGAAAACGAAATCAAAATCCATCCCCGAGGGTGAGCAAACTACCCCGATTCCATCCCCCACTTACATCAATTCGCAGAGGAGAAGCTATCCGGTCTGCAACAGCGAACGATCCCGACAACGCAGCGATCCCCAAACAGCAAAACAAACACTGAATTCGCAAAGAACGAGCACCAACAATCAGAACACGTTCTTCCCAAAAACTGAGATAACTAATACCAAAAGCTCACCCGACCAACCTGAATTCGCAGAAAACGAAACCCGAACTGTAACAGAAGAGAACGACGCAGAAATCTGGAAGAAGCAGCAACAATCCACACCAGAATTCACCAAGCATACACAGAGGAGAAGAGAGGAAGAATGCAGAAACTGTCGAGAGAGAGAGCGCTCCTCAAAATAGATCGTGAATTGGAAATGCAAAAATAAGAGACTTAACTTCCTTAATTAAGCCTTACCAAATAAAAGAGAGGGGAAAGACCTCCTTGCCCTCGTCCTTTAATTAATTGCCTCCGACGTCCCAAATACTAAACACGGCACCACATAACATAATTAATATCACAAACCAGAATGTTATGTAACGAAATCTGAAAAACGAAAATACGGAGTATTACATCACTCCCCCCTTAAAAGGAATTTCGTCCTCGAAATTCAACATACCTCACTGCTCGAAAAGGGACGGAAACTTAGCACGCAACTCCTCCTCGAGTTCCCATGTTGCCTCACGCTCGGACTGATCAGACCACTGCACCTTAACCATAGGCAATGTCTTGCTACGAAGCCGACGAACATCCCGAGCCACAATACGAACCGGAGCTGCCTCATAGGTGAAATCATCTCTGAGTCGAAGCTGACCATAGTCAATCACATGCGAAGGATCATGTAGATACTTCCTGAGCATCGACACATGGAACACGTCATGCACTCCTGCTAGAGCTGGTGGCAATGCCAATCTGTAGGCCACCGGCCCAACCTTCCCAAGCACCTCAAAAGGCCCTACGAACCGAGGACTCAGCTTGCCCGCTTCCCAAAACGCACCACACCCCGAACTGGAGAGATCTTAGTACACGTGGTCTCCCACCTGAAACTCAAGCGGACGGCGTCTCTGATCTGCATAACTCTTCTGCCGGCTCTGGGCAACCAACAAACGCTCCCTGATAGTCTTAACTTTGTCCACAGCTCCCTGCACCAACTCAGGACCTACAATCGCCCTCTCCCGCAGGTCATCCCAACAAATAGGAGATCTACAGCGCCTACCATACAACGCCTCATATGGAGCCATCCCAATGCTCGATTGGAAACTATTGTAGGCGAACTCAATCAAAGTCACATGCTGATCCCAGCTGCCCCCGAAGTCGAGCACACAAGCCCTCAACATGTCCTCCAAAATCTGATTCGTCCTCTCCGTCTGCCCATCGGTCTGAGGATGATAAGCCGAACTGAAAGCCAAATTCGTCCCTAACGCCTTATGCAGGCCGCCAGAAGCGAGATACAAATCTCGGATCTCTGTCCGAAACGATCGTCGCCGGCACACCGTGCAACCTCACAATCTCATCGATATACAGCCGAGCCAGGCGCTCAGGCTGAAGGTCTTCCTCACAGGCAAGAAGTGAGCTGACTTCGTCAACCGGTCCACAATCACCCACAGCGCATCGTACCCAGAAGATGTCCTAGGCAACCCCACAATAAAATCCATGCCAACGCTCTCCCATTTCCACTCAGGAACGGGAAGAGGCTGCAGAAGACCCGCAGGTCGCTGATGCTCAGCCTTCACCTGCTGACAGGTTTGGCAACGAGCCACAAAATCGGAAATCTCCCTCTTCATGTTCGCCCACCAAAAGGACTCTGAGGTCCCGGTACATCTTCACCCCTCCTGGGTGCACAGAATAAGGAGCTCCATGAGCCTCCTGCATAATCTCCCGCCTAAGGTCGCCTCCACTAGGCACACAACTCTGCCCCTGAAGCGTAGACAATCATCGCTGGACACAGAAAACTCGACTCCTGCTCATCTGCCAACTTCTCTCTGATCTTACCCAACTCAGCATCGCCTTCTGACCCTCTCTGATCCGCTCAATCAAAGTAGACTGGACCTGAATCGAAGCAATCATCCCGGCACGGTCTGACCGAACAACCCAAATGCCCATACGCTGAAGCTCAAAAGCAGACCTCTGAACCCCTGACAACGAACAAGCAAGTCCAGGAGCACCCCTACGGCTCAAGGCATCAGCCACCACATTCGCTCTACCCGGATGGTAGAGGATCTCCAGGTCGTAGTCATGTAATAGCTCCAACCAGCGCCGCTGTCTCAAATTCAACTCCTTCTGCGTGAACAGATATTTGAGACTCTTGTGATCCGTGTAGACCTTACACGTCACCCCATACAAATAGTGCCGCCAGATCTTCAAGGCGAAGACCACAGCAGCTAGCTCCAGTCATGGGTAGGATAATTCTTCTCATACGGCTTCAACTGTCGTGACCCATACGCTACCACCTTTCCCTGCTGCATCAGAACACACCCCAACCCTCTGTGGGAAGCGTCACAGAACACCTCGAAGCCCTCTGTCCCAGAAGGCAACGTCAAAATCGGAGCCGAAGTCAACCTCTTCTTCAACTCCTGGAAGCTCTCCTGGCACGCCTCACTCCAGTCAAACTTGACATCCTTCCTAAGAAGACGAGTCAAGGGAGATACAATCTTAGAAAAGCCCTCCACGAACTTCCTATAATACCCAGCCAATCCCAGAAAACTGCGCACCTCAGACACACTGGTGGGCTTCGCCCACTCCATAACTGCCTTAATCTTCTCTGGGTCCACTGATATGCCATCCTTCGAAACCACGTGGCCAAGAAACACCACTCTATCCAACCAAACTCACACTTCTTCAATTTAGCATACAACTCCTTCTCCTTCAACGTCTGTAGAACCATCCTCAGATGCTCCTCATGATCCTCACTCTTGGAGTACACCAAGATGTCGTCAATAAACACAACTACAAAAGAATCCAAGAAAGGTTTGAAGACTCTGTTCATCATATCCATGAAGAACGACGGGGCATTGGTCAAACCAAAAGGCATGACCAAGAACTCGTAATGCCCATACCGGGTCCTAAATGCAGACTTAGACACATCCTCGGCCTTAATCTTCAGCTGATGATATCCAGAACGCAAGTCGATCTTCGAGAAGACTGTCGCCCCTGCTAACTGGTCAAAGAGATCATCAATGCGGGGAAGAGGATACCGATTCTTGATGGTAACCTTATTCAATTCCCTGTAGTCAATGCACAATCTGAAGGAGCCATCCTTCTTCTTCACAAACAACACCGGTGCTCCCCATGGAGACACACTAGGGCGAATGAAGCCCTTATCCAGAAGATCCTGCAGCTGCACCTTCAGCTCCTTAAGCTCTGCCGGACTCATGCGATAGGGAGCCTTAGAGATAGGCTGAGTCCCTGGCGCTAACTCAATAGAAAACTCCACCTCACGATCAGGTGGTAGTCCTGGCACATCGTCCTGGAACACCTCAGGGAACTCACACACAATGGGGATCTCCTCCAACCGGGATCCCTCCTTAACCTCAGGTACAAAGCAGAGAAACCCCTGGCAGCCCTTCCTCAAGGAACGGACTGCCTGCATAGCAGACACCAACACAGGAGCACAAGGAATGGAATTCCCCACAAAAGCAAAACGGGTCTCACCCGGTCTATCAAACACAACTCTCCTAGCTGCACAATCTATCTGGGCATGGTGCTCTGCTAGCCAGTCCATGCCCAAAATCACATCGAAGCAGACATACATAGGATCAAATCAGCAGACAAGTTCCTATCCATAATCACTACCGGAACCGACTTACACACAGAATCAGTACACAAGCAGGTACGCCACTCAGCGGGCTAGAAATACACAAATCCACATCACAAGGCACAGCAGACAACCCGAGACTACCCACTAAATCAGCAGACACAAAGGAGTGGGTAGCTCCTGAATCAAACAAGCAGAAAACTGGCTGAGAAGAGATCTGAAGAATACCTGACACAACACGGCCTGAGTCGGTCTCGCTCACCAGCTAGAGCGTACACACGAGCCTGGGTCTGGGGCTTCTTCTGATCAGTCTTCTGCCCGGACCCTGAACCAGCTCCTCGGCCCTCAGAACCGCCACTGCTACCTCCACCTCTAGCCTGTGGACACTGGGCAATGCGATGGTCTAGCGAACCACACTTGAAGCACGCCCCGGACTTCCTGTAGCACTCCCGCCCAGGATGGAAACGGTCACACTCGGCACACTTCTCCACAGCAGGGGATGCTGATGAAGAAGAACCCCGGTCTCCTCTATACTTCTTCTTCTGAGAAGAAGTCTGCTCACGCCTCTCGGGCTCCTCCACGCGACCCTTCCTCTTCTGGTCCTTGCCCTTATCGGGCCTCTGGTCCCTCTTCTCATACCGCTGCCTAGCCTGCAGCTCAGACTCCACCACCAACGCCACATCGGCCACATCCCTGAAAGTCTTGTGGCGGAAAGGTGCCACAGCAGCTCGAATGTCACCCCTCAAACCAGCCTCAAACTTCCTAGCCTTCCGGTTATCATCCGGCTCAGGCACAAACTTAGAAAGAGAAATAAACTTCCTCACATCATCTACTGACATCTCCTTCGTCTGGCGAAGCCTCCCATACTCTACAATCTTCTGATCTGAAGACATCGGGATAGAACTGCTGATTGAAGCAGCCCCTGAACTGCTCCCATGTCCATGGGTGGGGGTACTTCCCTTCGACCGTCTTCCACCACTCCTTCGCCTCCGACTGAAACATGAAGGTAGCAAATCCGACTTTCTGATCCTCCTCACATCCCATGACCCGCAGAAGGTCCTCAATGGCAGTGATCCAGTGGCTCGCCTCCTGTGGGTCGCCACTAGCATCAAAGAAGGTGGCTTCAGCTTCAGAAACTCCTGAAGCGCCTTCACATTATTGCCCCCCGCGTTACCGGCTCCTGCCGCCTGACCAGCAGTGGCCCCTACAGTCTGCAGCACCTGGGTCACCACCTGCTGCACAATCTCTGCAATGTCCCCCTGGGGAGCATCGCCTGCAGCTGCACCACGTCCTGAACGTCGGGGAGGCATACTGAAGATACAACATCAAAATTTATCAGAAACCAACAAGCAGCAAACAGCAGACCTTTCAGACACCCACACATGCAGACAAAACCCCACAGACACCAAAGAACGAGCAACCTGGCTCTGATACCACTAAATGTAACGACCCCAAAACCGGCCTAGGAGTTAGGGCCGTTACACGCCGCGAGTCTACTACCTAACGTCGCAAGGCTCTAAGCAAACGAACCCAAAACCGAATACGAAACTTGAATAAATTCCAAAAGAGTTTACAAGATCCAAAGGCTTACAAGTCAAATACAAAGCGAAAGGCCCAAAGGCTACACAAAGTACTAAAGCGTCCAAAGCGCAAGAAAACAAAGTCTAAAGGCACATAAAAATAAACAAGCTCCAGAAGGGGACGAGGAGAGAAGATCCCACGAGCTCAATCTGCAACAAAGTAAAGGGGTGAGCTAAACAGCCCAGCAAGCAGAAGACTTCCTCAAGGAAGCCTACTCAAAACAGAAGCAGAAGAATACTTATAAACAGAGAGGATAGCGGAGTCAATAAAACAGACCGAATGAAACCACAAAACAGAAGCAGAGCAGAACGGCATAACACTTCAAAACACAGTCGGACCTTCAGAACAGAACAGAAGAATGGGACACTAGAAACAAGCTAACACAACAGAAGGACACCCATAAGGTCCTATGGATCCGAGGATCCCACAACAGAAGCCGTAGAGACAGCTAACAGACCCGTCGGTCAAATAACATCCCAAGGGAGACCCTAAGGAATATAAACAGAAGGAATTCCTGCGCAGCATGCTACGGGACAGCCCGACCCGACTATCCAAGGCTCAGAAGCAAAGTAACTAGGTCCCAAAACCAAAAGCTCACCAAAACAGATCTTAAGCGCATAAAAATGCATATAAACAGCATAGGAAGCTTGTACACAGATAGGGGAATCCAACCCCGCAAACGGAACTCAAAACGGAGCTAAAACGGAGAAGTTATGCTCAAAACAGTGGCATGTCCGAACTTGCGTCCGACCTTGCAAGTTCGGACAGAGGCCGAGAATCAGAGGTCGCGGAGATACAAATGTCCGAACTTACGTCCGAACATCGAAGTTCGGACGTAAGTCGAGAGTTGAAAGCCAGAATCATCTTAGTGTCCGAACTTGCGTCCGACCTTGCAAGTTCGGACACACGTCGAAACTTTTACGAAAAATTCATCCTCGCGTCTGGTCCGAACTTTGAAGTTCGGACCGAAGTTCGGACACTTCAAAACCTTCAAAAACAAAACGCGCCCGATGCACTGTCCGAACTTCCAAGTTCGGACAGATGTCCGGACAGCGCGCGAAACTGACGAAATACAGAGCGAACAAACGCGCAGAAATCCAACCAAAATCAACACCAAACTCACCCAAATCCACGGAATGGTAAATCAGTACCCTCGGGGGTTTAGCCACGCGATGAACAACACAAAATCAAGAAGAAACACACAAAGCAACACCATTCACAAAACAGAAAACGAAATCAAAATCCATCCCCGAGGGTGAGCAAAACCCCGATTCCATCCCCCACTTACATCAATTCGCAGAGGAGAAGCTATCCGGTCTGCAACAGCGAACGATCCCGACAACGCAGCGATCCCCAAACAGCAAAACAAACACTGAATTCGCAAAGAACGAGCACCAACAATCAGAACACGTTCTTCCCAAAAACTGAGATAACTAATACCAAAAGCTCACCCGACCAACCTGAATTCGCAGAAAACGAAACCCGAACTGTAACAGAAGAGAACGACGCAGAAATCTGGAAGAAGCAGCAACAATCCACACCAGAATTCACCAAGCATACACAGAGGAGAAGAGAGGAAGAATGCAGAAACTGTCGAGAGAGAGAGCGCTCCTCAAAATAGATCGTGAATTGGAAAAAAAATAAGAGACTTAACTTCCTTAATTAAGCCTTACCAAATAAAAGAGAGGGGAAAGACCTCCTTGCCCTCGTCCTTTAATTAATTGCCTCCGACGTCCCAAATACTAAACACGGCACCACATAACATAATTAATATCACAAACCAGAATGTTATGTAACGAAATCTGAAAAACGAAAATACGGAGTATTACAGTCTAAGTGATCCTACAACTTATTATAAGTCTAATCAACCTTAATGGTCTCTAAAACACAAAGAAATCAACCTATCAAACTTCCTCCCATTTCCGGTTACACCAACGACACAAATTAACACCCAAACTTATACTTAACTTATCTTGTTAGTTTAGATCTAAGAAATCTATCCAACTAGCTTCACACTTTGACATAGATCCTAAAGGTACAGAGTAGCATCATCCTCCTTATAAAACAAGTCAAACACAGCAGTTTAATACCTACACAAAAACCGGTTCAGCAAGGGAGTTCTTGAGCATATTATAATCCTAACTTGTTCTAAGGAACCTTAAGGTTCATTTGGAATTATAAGGACTTATGGAGTGTTACAATTATGTTTAAGTTATAATTGATGTATTAAGAGATGGACTTCATATATTATAAAACATTAGACATGAAGAGTCTAAGTTAAGTTACTATAAGGATGGTTGGAATGGCTATAATTGAAGAGTTACAATATTGTTTAATTCATTTAAGAATCTCATATTTATTTTGAGTTTGTCAACTTTGACCTTCCTAGTCATCTCCATAGAATAGGAAGGTCAAAGTTGACAAACTCATAAGAAAGATGAGATTCTTAAGTGAATTAAACATTATTGTAACTCTTGACTTTATAATTGTTGGTCTCTTATATAATATGTGAGTTGTTTTATTAGTACTTGTTAATTTTAAAATGTTATGATTTATAATTATTTTAATAAATTTAAAAATATTTATTATAAAAAAAAGAAAAAAAAAACCACTGCTCACCTCGATAGGCGAGGCGAGGTTGAGCAACTCGTGTCCGCCGCCAGGGCGAGACACACCGACTCGTGTCGGTAGGCGAGGCGAGCTGGGTTAGCTCGTGTCTTCATCCAGGGCGAGGCGGGGTCGTTGCCATGGGAGAGGCAAGGTGTAACGGCTTGTCACTGAAGGTGCAGCGAGGCAGACCTGCTCACCACTACAATCAACACGACTTGGCTAGTGTAGTGTCGAGGCGAGGGGTGAAGCGAGGCGCGGGGCGATTCTTCCTTCGTGAGTCTGGAGCAGAGGTGGGCGCGATCCTCGCGTGTCAATGACCTTGGCGAGACACTCCTAGGCATGTCAAGAGGTGAGGTGAGGCGGGCTGCTTCGTGTCAGCAGTCGAGGCGAGCAAGCCCAACTCGTGTCGGTAGGCGAGGCGAGCCAGTGTGAATAGTGACAGTGGGCGGGGTGAGGTCCAGAACTCCATTAATGGAGTTTCAAGGTTTTTTCCAAATTTTTATTTTGTAGATCTATTCTAATTTAATGTGTGTTTCTAAATTCTAACAACAGATTCGAATTCACCAAAGCAAGATCTATAACTTGAAAAATTGAAAAACTCACCAGAAATTTTTTCCGGCGGCGGCTCCGGCGATCAGGAAGAGAGGATTCCGGCGAGGTAATTTAGAGGAGAGATAGTGCGTGCGTGAGAAATGAAGATACGGGACACGTCCCGTTTATATATAACGTGCGCGTTTTGGAGTGTTTTTGACAAAAACACTCGTTTTGACTCGTTTTCAATATATTAACGTTGTTTCGTAGTAAATACATAAAACATAAATAACTTAACATAAAGTCACAATTATAACGTTTAAACACAATAAAAACGGGTTTAACGTCTAAAAAAGTTGGCGTTTTCAACTACGTTTTCAGTATAACGTTTCTGAAACTGTAACAATGTCTATAATTTAATCAAACGTAATGTAAAATGGTGTTTACCAATGTCGAGTTATAATTTTAACATTTGAATGCAATATAAACGGGTTTAACGTCTTTTAATACAACGAGAGCTTTTTTTACGGTTCACGGTGATGAAATGATTTTTTCAAAAAACAAAAGTTACGACACGATGTCACTACATGTTTACAACGTTAAAATGATTTAAAAAAATTTATACTACAGTGATTAGTAATTTTTTACTGCGAATAGCTACCCATATGCAAATAACTTAACAGATTCATAATTGTCAATGTGAAATTTGGTTACGAAAAGAGAATGAGAAAGACGGTGTAAAAGCTTCTTCGATTGATAGATTAATCAGATTACATACATATATTCGCTGGTAACTATGTTTACATATATAAGAGAGTAAAGGGATAAAAATCTAATTAGTTTGCTAGATACAAGGAGTAAAAGATGCAGCTAACAAATAATATCCTAACTGCATCTAGTAAACTGCTAACTAATAAAGCCCAAAATAAACATATAGTAATTTGCACTTAATTAACAATTAGTGGACTGGCCCAAATTAGCCCAATACCCCCCTCCCCTCGCCGCAAGACACAGGTGGGCTTGTTCACCAAGTCTTGGATCCTCACTGTCACTAATGCCCATGTGTTGTATCTGACTCCGATATTTTGTCCCTAGGAGAGCTTTCGTCATCATGTCTGTTAATTGTGTCAAAGTATAAGAAATATCGACCAACCCTTACTGAATTTTTTCTCGAACAAAATGATAGTTTATCTCTATATGCTTCGTGCGTTCATGAAAGACTGGATTGCGGGCTATGTGAATGGCAGATTAGTTGTCACATGGGAGTGATGTCCTCAACTTCAAACTCACTTAGCAAACGACTGAGCAAGGTAAACTCAGCTATCACTCTACGTAAAGATCTATACTCAGCCTCTACACTAGACAGAGAAACAGATGTTTGTTTCTTGGTCTTCCAAGATATTGGGCTATTTCCCCATAACACGTAGAAGCCTGAGACTGATTTCCGTGTATTTGGGCAAGCTTCCCAATCCGAGTCACAGTAGGCTGTAAAATCCAGACGTGCATGTAATGTATTATTCAATACTATGCAATACCCCATAATACCTTTGATGTAGCGCAATGCATGTAATGCTGCCTCCATATGAGTGTCACGTGGTTATTGCATGAACTGACTTAAAACTTGAACGGTGAAGCTGATGTTAGGTCTGGTATTCGATAGATAATTCAGTTTTCCTAGAAGTCTTCTGTAAACAACAGGATCTTCTAAGATTGTACCTTTGTCTGCGAGTAATGGATTGCCAACAACCATCGGGCTAGCAATAGAACGTGCGTCTTGGCATCCATATTCTTTCACAAGATCCATACAAAACTTTCATTGGGATAGAATAACCCCCTGATTGGTAGGGACAAATTCTATGCCAAGGAAGTAATGAAGATCCCTGAGATCTTTAATCTTTAAATCTTAGTCAAGTGCATGTTAGATTTCGTCGACATCTTGTTGGTAGGTGCCAATAGCTAGCATGTCGTCAACATAGATAGCAATGAAAAGAAACCGACCATCACTCTTCTTGTGAAACAAAGAATAGTCATTCTTTGATTGAATAAAACCCATGGTTTGGAGGAAGTAAGCTAGTTTGAAAAACCATTGTCTTGAAGCTTGTTTGAGACCATACAATGGTTTCTTTAATAAGCATACCTTGTTCTTACCCGTAATAGCAAGGCCCTAAGGTATTTTCATGTAAACTTCCTCATCAAGGTCTCCATGAAGAAATGTACTTTTGATATCAAGCTGATTAATTATCCATCCCTTATAAAGAGCAACCTCAAGAAGAGCTCAAAAGGTAGTCATTTTCACCACTGGGGAAAACGTTTCATGATAATCCAACCCATGGCGTTGTGTGAAACCTTTGGCTATTAACCGCGCCTTGTATCTTTCCAACGTGCCATCAGACTTAAGTTTCACTTTGTAGACCCACTTACAATCCACTGTTTTCTTCCCCTTGAGCAAGTCAACAACTTCCCAAGTTCCGTTTTCCTAGATAGCACACAACTCTTATTGCATGGCATCTCTCCAATGATCATATTTGATAGCTTCTGAATGATGACCCAGTTCCTCGGTGTCTAACAAACGTGTACAGAAACTGCTAGATTGATGAATTGCTAGACCGACTGAAATGATGGGTCGCGTATCTGTAAGGCTGTCACAACCGGTAATGACACTAACATCTTTCTTTCGGTAGACTCGATCATCTAATATTTCATGGAATATAGAGCTACAAACATAGTCATCCAAATTACGTGGTTTATGAGTGGCTTGAGTGGACCGTTTGAGTGCGTCACCATTAGAATCTGATGGGGTGGCACCATTTGGTGGATTTCTACTGGAGCCAGATGGTAGAACAGTTGATTCTGGATGTGCAAGATCAGGAGATGATGGGCTGACTGTAATTGAGTCACTGGAGTCCCACCAAGGAGATGTGTCGGTCTGCATGTATGTAGTATAGTTAGTAGCAGAAATGTAATCACGAAGGTTACCTTGGAAGGGAAATATCTTGCCATGAAACCGTACATCTCTGCATACTTCAATGTTGCGAGTACTAATGCTTAGCACTTTGTACCCCTTTTTCCTAGGATCCTCTCCTAGATAAACACAAGTTTCCGCTCTGGGGCTGAACTTTCCATCATTTGGCCCTACTAAAGTCCTGTAACAAAGGCATCCAAAGGCTTTCATATTATGGTAGGTAGGCATCCTTTTCTGAAGTACTTCAAAAGGTGTCTTACCCTGCAAAGCTTTAGTAGGAAGACGATTGATTAAATACGTCAAATGGAGGATGCATTCACCCCAATATTATAAAGGAACATTAGATTGAAAGTATAGAGCTCTGGCCGTTTCAAGAAGGTACTTGTGCTTTCTTTCCACTACTGCATTTTGTTGTGGAGTATATGCGCAAGTGGTCTGATGTACAATGTCTTTGCTACTATAAAATCTTATTCCTTCATGTGAACATCCCAACTCCCTCGCAATATCACTTCGGACAATTTTAACTTAAGAATTAAACTGCCTTTCCACCATTATTATAAAGTTGACAATTGCTTGCCAAGCCTCACCTTTCTGAGTTAATAGTTGTACCCACATGGTCTAAGTAAAATCATCAAAGAAACAAATAAAGTATTTGTACCCGTTATATGTTGGTGACTTAAACAGGCCCCATACGTCCACGTGAATTAACTCAAAAGGTAATTTAGTTTTTACCTCAGATTTTTCAAAAGGATGTCGTTGAGCCCTAGCCTTATAGCACACATCATAAGCATATGACTGTACCAAATCGTGCCGTTTTATTAACTCATGTCCATAAGTTGTCAAATGGCACATGCCCAAGTTTTACATGCAAATCAAAAGCTGGTAGATCAGTAACAGACAAAAGGCCCAAATCTCTGCCTTTGACCTCGTTCGCTCGATCCAACACGCTGGCCCATCATCTTTTACTGTTCGCCTGGATCAAACTACTAGCCCATTTTTCTGCATTATTGAAATCCAAAAAGAACAGCCCATCACTTTCTGGTCCCAGTTGCTCATTCTTCCCCGTAATAGGGTCCTGGGCAAAGCAAAATCGATGAGTAAAAAAGAGATTCTAAGAATACTGTTCTACTAACTTGCAAACATAGAGCAAATTAAATGGAAAATCTAGAACATAGAGCACCCCTGTTAACACAAAATTCCTGCTAAACCGTATTTCTCCTGTTTCTGAACAATCTGTCTTCTACCTTCCGGCAAAACAACGATTTTGTTGTGTTCTAAGATTCTCTAGTTTTGAAACAAACCGAATAGACTACTCATATGATCCATCGCGCCCGTATCCAAAATCCAAGTATTTCTCAAATTTTCTTGGTTTCAAAGATTTCTACTCATCAAATAGTGTCCACTAATAGAAAACCTTATATTGTTACCTGAAAAATTGCAATAGGAGCTCTCCTCCTTAACGCTGGTCTGACCTCCTCCCTGAATCAACCCTGCAATTTATTGCAATATTTCTGGGCTGAGTCGACTTATCACCCCCGTAGCGTGGGAATTTTGACTGGGAGCGCTTTGAATTTGTTGCATGGTCACTAGAGTTGGTTGCGGGGACTGGATTTCTACTTTGAAAAGGGCTGCAATGTCTTGCCTCTTCTTCCTCGCAAGAACCACAAACCGACCGTGCAAATGGAAACAGTCAGAAGCTAGATGCCCTGACTTTCCACAATGAGAACATTTTTGTCGCTGAAAGCATACTTCATATGTATGCCCGATTTTCTTGCAAAAGCTACACATTTGCTTCTTCCTGTCTACGTTCTTCACCTTTTTAGTGTCGAATTGAATTTTACAGCCGGACCCAAAACTCAAAAAGGACATCAATTCGGCCCTCTCTTTTCCACTCCCTCTCTGGTTCTCTTTGTGAATAAGGATCGAGAACACCTTTTCTAGGTTGGGATAATCCTTCATAGCCACGATTTGGCCTCTAATGTGTATGTAGCTTCTATCGAGACCCATTAGATTGTATGAGTCTGTCTTCTTCTTCCCTTTGGGTCAAGATTTCTCAAACTTCGCAGCTGCATTCGAGGGGCGGTCTCACCAGATCAATTTCTCCCCAGAAGTTCTTCAGTCTCATGAAATATGAGGTAATTGATTTGTCTTCCTGCTTGATTCTCCCAAGGTCTGCTTCAACTCGTGTATCATCGCCATATTATTTTGCTCGTATCTCCCATAAAGCATATCCCAAATTTGTTTGGTATTGTCGAAACACATGAGGATGCCTGCAATCTTGGGTTCAAGGGAACTGGTTATCCATGAGGCCACCAGTGAATTCGAATGCGTCCAGGATGAAAGACGGATGGGGTCATCCACGCTTGGCTTCTTCACTTCTCCGGTAACAAAACCGAATTTATTCTTTGCCTTCAAGCTCAATGTCATCGCCCATTTCCAACCTAAAAAACCGGTACTAGGAAATTTTAAAGCCAGATTTGCGCCTGGGTTCTCTGGTCCGTGGACATAGAGGGGGTCGGAAACATCGATGGTTGTTATAGATGTTGTGCCGCCGGACACCGTCTGGTTCCCTTTCTCGCCGCAACCATGGTTATTCAAGTAAGATGGAAAATTTCTTTAAATGCTCTGATACCATAACAGCTTCATATTTGTCATTGTGAAATTTGGTTACGAAAAGAGAATGAGAAAGACGGTGTAAAAGCTTCTTCGATTGATAGATTAATTAGATTACATACATATATTCACTGCTAACTATGTTTACATATATAAGAGAGTAAAGGGATAGAAATCTAATTAGTTTGCTAGATACATGGAGTAAAGATGCAGCTAACAAATAATATCCTAACTGCATCTAGTAAACTGGTAACTAATAAAGCGCAAAATAAACATATAGTAATCTGCACTTAAATTAACAATTAGTAGACTAGCACAAATTAGCCCAATATAACTTACCATTCAATATCATACTTAATTAATACAACACTGAGTTCACATGAGTGTATCTCACCACACTAGGGGTGTTCATAACCGGTTAATCGATTATTTGGTTAACTGAATCCTCGTTAATCATATTGGTGGTTAGTTGAATTTGATAATCGTGATCGGTTCATTTAGAACCAGTTAACCAAGATCAATTAACCATCAGTTTTGATACGATTTTACCTGTTTAGGTGGTGTGCTGGGACGGTAATTATGAGAAGATGAGGACATCGGTTTGGGTTGACCAAGACGATGACGATGAGGAGTGTGTCCAAAGTCACTATCTGATGATGCAGCAGATGTCCAGATGGAGAATTGCTTGTAGTTTTAGTGTTTGTCCTGCTATCGTATAGCGTGATGCCAGATCTTTCTCTTTGCACTTAAGAGACCCCATCTGCCCTTTTGGTAATACTGAGTACCATGCTGAGTAATTACTGAGTAATACTGAGTTAAGCAAAAGAAGAGAGGGAAGCATGCTACATAAATAATGTGCATTATAAAGTAAAAGTAGTACTAGTACCATAGCAAGAATGAGAGGAAAACAAAATTAAGACCCGTTGGTGTCTGACCCATGCAAGCATTAAGGACAACAGTAACTTCACCGACTAGATTCAACAATAACAAAGGGTAAACATAGAAATGGTAAAATACAAGACCTTTGCCTCAATGTTGAATATTTGCAGATGACTGAGTTATTCCAGGAAGCTGAGCTTGAACAAGACCGTTGCAAACAGCATTGGGACATAGATACCACCCCACCATAACGATAGAGGAAAGAGAAATTGACCTCTTAGAGTCCTGAAAACTAAATGTTCTTCCCTCTTGTGATCCTACCTGTAAGCTGCAACTTTGTTATCAGTTTAAGTTTCAAACAAAAATAAATCCTTTAGCATTATGAAAGGTCATCGATGTGGTGAATTAGAGACAAAAGTCACTCTTCAAGGCATTCACTAGCCTCTGAGGTAATCTCAACTAAACTATAAGCATTTTCAAGGCATTGAAACAGCAGGTAAGATAATTAACAGTGCGATTAGACGATGAAACAAGTAACTCAAGAAACAGTTAAACGGTAACTTCATTTACTGCTGCTTAGAACAATTTTCGCAAGTTTCAACCCATCCAATGATCATAAAACTGCAATTTCTAATGTAAAATGAACACTTTAGCATACTACTTGTACTGGCTATGTTAGGATTTACAAAGTGTCAATGTGATTAACTAGACAACCAGTCTATACAAAGCATGCCTCACATGTCTCTAGGTTTCAAGAAGATTTTCACACCAAAAAAGAATTTTCAAGTTCAACCACCATAATATAACTGACTTGGACTAGACCATACATATGCCATGATGAAAAGGAAATAACTATGATGTAAAATCGCAGGATAAAACATACTGATAACTCGAGAAGAAATGCAAGAAACTTATCATTAAAACATTTGATGTAAAATCACAGCAAACTTGATTGCTATTAAAATAACTCTAGTTAATTAATTTTGGAATTACTTCATCAAGGACAACGGAAGAAGAGTATAATGCGCCGTGATTCTATTATAAGCATGCACAACTCGGAATGAAAAATCCCTAACCCAAGACGACTATGTGAACAAATCCAGAGAAGAACAAATCCGACATCGTCTGAACATTACAGAATAGCAGAGGAAGTAATCCCTTACCTTGACAAATTAAACGGAAGATGAGCTAACACTACCGGGGCTCTCCGTTGATAAATCAAACTCTACGGCTTGAATATTGAAGAACCCTAGCCATGGAGATCAAAGAGATGGTGAATTTTCAATTTGGTATATGGTTGCTGTAAATAGAGAAGAAAACATACCTAGCGAGATTATTAAAAACTGAGTTTAGAAGATGAACTGAGCTATGGTTCCATTTAGTTTCTACGCTACTCAATCCCTGCAACCACGAAAGAAATGACACCAGCTGCAGAGAAATAGAAAACACGCGAGCAACTGCAATCCGTCTCAGAATCAAATGAAAGCATGACTGTTAGCACAACCCTAGAGCTCCAATAATAATTTGCCTAGTGACTTGAGCCTCAGACGGGTCTACAAGACCATCAATAGATGAAAAATCGTTCAAGGCTTTAACGATGGAGAGAATATGGAGACGCATATGAGTTTGGCAAGAATAAGTGAAGAAGAACGCTCGTACAAAATGGGGAGAAGAACGCTCGTTTGGTGCCGTAAATTTACTTATACAACAACTGAGGCGACTAATTGAAATTGCTACTGGAAATAAGTCATGGGAAACAACGGAGGCGACTAGAGCATATCGCCGTCAATGATGTCATATGCTTGCACGGTTGCACCGAGCAACATATCAACAGAGGCAAAATATATGTGGTCGCCCCTATTGATCCGAAAATAAGAAGGCGAGTGAAAACTCGCCCCGGTTGATCTTAAAAACAACAGCGACTAAGCTACTCGCCCCAGTTGATAATAAAATTAGAGGCAACACAGTGCTCGCCCCCTTTGATCTCTGTTTGGAGGCAAATTTTATGTTGCCTCCCTTGATGTTATACAAATTACCCCCATAAATCCATATTCTTGTAGTGCGTATAGCGTGATGCCGGATCTTTCTCTTTGCACTTAAGAGACCCCATCTGCCCTTTTGGTCCTAGCAGACATGCGACAATGGTGTGGAGAAATTTTCGGAATAGGATGACAATTGTGGTGGTGGTACGTCCTCGACGCATCTCCAAGCTGACGGGTGAGGTGGCCTTTTGGATTTCGGGTGCAATTGCTATTGTGGAATGATGTTTTTCCACGTACCCATGGGGTTGCTACATGTCTCAAGTTCACCGGCTAATGGACACCTGCTTCTATTGTTGGGCTCTAATCAACCACATGTATCTTCTAAGAGTGTTTCTCTATTTAGTTTTCTTAGTTTACTTAGTTTAGTCAAGTGTCATATGTTATCTAGTTTTGTTTATCGTCTTAGATACCTGTTAGACTATCTACTAGTCATCATCAACTTTTCATACCTTGAACGGTATGGTGGGCCGTTTAGTTTCTTTATGGTTCTTTGTAGGTGTAGGTCAAGTCTTGGTATGAATTTTCTCCAATACTATTACCAATTGGTTGACTTGATGTTTTCATAAAGTGAAATGTTTACGGAAAAAAAAAGGATTTTAGCTTCTTATCTGAAGCATGTTGTGATTATTGTACTTGTTTTTGATAAAAGGAACCACCAAATAATTTTAAAAAATATTTCCAGATCAATCCACCCCTTAACCTTTAATTCTTAGCTCTAAGTGCCCTTGATATCTCGGTTTCCATTATTCATGGAATTGGGCATCCACTTGTACGACATATAAAACGATGGGAAATTCCATCAAACACCATCAAGGTTTTGTTTTAATTCACATTGTGTTTATAAAATTATATAGGATAACTAATTCCACTAGACAACACACTATCTCATATTCTATTTATTTCTCCGTTAACATTACTGAAAAAGTCTAAATTACCCCTGAAAGAAAAAAAACATCATTTCCACCGATTATTCCCATTCACATGTTGAAATTAGTTATGAGGAGTATTTTAGAGTTTTCCAGTGATTTTAATAGAGAAATAAATGAAATATGAGATCAAATATTATCTAAATTAAAATTTAGTGTTATCCTATATAATTTTAAAAACACAGTAATAATATAATATATATCATAAATTAAAAAAAAAAACACAGTGATTTATAAAATTTCCCTAAAACAATTAAACAAAGCTACATACTTGTTCGATTGGATCTGAATCAGGGCAAAACAGATGCCAAAGAATAGAATATGAAAGTCTCCTATATTTAGTGGTCTTATAATAAAGCTGGATTTGTGTGGTCCCGATGTGTGGCACCTCTTATCCTCTCACTCTGTATCCAGCGAGGTATATCATCCTAAATTAATCGTCGTCATTTTTACAATTGATAATAAAACAAAATTTCAGTATACTATATATATATACATATAACTTAAAATATAGAGCACAGAATAAATAAATTTACATGACTTGCCCATTGTTTTTCAAAAACTAATTTATTTTAAAATTCATGTACCATTTCTAAAATTATAAAGCAAGATCTGACATGTTTAGTAAGCTCCAAAATGTACCATTTATTTTAGTAACTGCAAATAATGAAAAACTGTTTATAGATTTTTTTTAGTACAGTGAATTAGTATATTTTGCAATACATTTCTATAAAGTTGTATACTAACGTCTATCATACAAATTTTAATTTGTAATCTATATTTTATATGATTGTAAGATTATAAAACTATAAATTAAAAAAAAAACTAACAAAACACAGAGTAAAAGTATCATAACCTTCCGGGAGAGTTAACAAAGACGCACACATGATGAGGTAGGGACTTCCCCACCTCAATCAACAACGAAAAAAAAGTCCAAAATAACACTCTATGACCAAAATATTACTCATATTAACCTCCAACCAAAACTAATTCCTAAAATAACACTCCCGGGAGAAATCGTCTCTTTAAAAGATGATTTCACAAATTGTTGAAATTGAAATCGTCTTTTGAAAAGACGATTTCACCTATTACCTAACACTTCAGGGAATTTCAAGTGTTGAAACGCTGTGATGGTTCAGTTTGACTCAGAGAGAAATCGTCTTTTCAAAAGACGATTTCGAAAGTTATCTTTTGAAAAGACGATTTCTCAGTTTCTTAGAAAGACGATTTCAGCTTCTACAATTAATGAAATCGTCTTTTGAAGAGACGATTTTTCCCGGAAGTGTTATTTTAGGAATTAGTTTTAGTTGGAGGTTAATATGAGTAATATTTTTGTTATGGGGTGTTATTTCAGAATTTTTTTCGGGTTGATACCCCCTCCTTTCCTTGAACCTGCCCGTAAGTAATAAATATCCGCACACGTTTCTCATGTTTTATCCGGTAAATTAGGGGGAAATTACATTGTTTACATGACATGACATGCAGACTAAGATTCACAAAAGAAAGCAAAGAGCTCCACTATAATTTTTTATGTCCCTTACAACACATCATTGCCTCCCACGAACAACCAAAAGACAGCTTAATCAGCGAGACAATCGAAAAAGAAAATAGTTCAATCCAATCTGGCATGTGACTAAAAAAATGCAGCCACTCCACGCCATGCACATATAATTGAAATAAAATCAAAGAAGACCAGCTCGTTCAACCTAACATTCAAATTACAGAGAAAATCAAACATCAAGCATTCCAATGGAGAAGCCCCCATCATCAGTTCTTCCCAACATCACCGAGGATGTGAGAAGCATCTACACGCTGGGCAGAAAGTTAGGGCAAGGTCAATTCGGAACAACTTACCTCTGCACTGAGAAATCCACTGGGGATGAATACGCTTGCAAGTCAATCTCCAAGAAGAAGATCCTTTCTGCACAGGATCGGAGTGATGTTTACAGGGAGATACAGATCATGCACCATGTTTCCAGTCTATCCAATGTGGCGAAGATCAAAGGAGCCTATGAAGATGTGAATGACGTGCATATTGTCATGGAGCTTTGTGTAGGCGGAGAGCTGTTTGACAGGATTGTAAAGAAAAAACATTACAGTGAGAGGGAAGCAGCTAAGTTGATGAAGACCATTGCTGGGTTTGTGGAAGCTTGCCATTCTCTTGGTGTGGCGCACAAAGATCTGAAGCCTGAGAACTTCTTGTTTGAGACTACAGCTGAGGATTCACCTCTTAAAGCCACTGATTTCGGCCTCTCTGCCTTCTTCCAACCAGGTTCTTTTCCTTTTGCCAATCTAGATTATTATTATGGGAACCTGAGTTGTGCGCCTGTAAATGGAAAACCCAGCAAGCAAATGAAAAGAAAAAAGAAGACAAAGGTATGATGTAGAATTTAGACATTCAATTGCCAGTTTCTTGATGTTGTTACAGGGATGACCTTCACAAATTTAGTAGGAAGCCCCTACTACATAGCCCCAGAGGTCTTAGATAAAAACTATGGCCCTGAAGCTGATGTCTGGAGTGCCGGAGTTATACTGTACATCTTGCTTAGTGGACGTCCACCGTTCTGGGCGGGTAAATTTGTGGATAGCCAACCAGAATTATTTAAACTTTCTGATGTCTTTACCAGCCCAATCATTCATTGATTAATATTGAAAGACACTTGCCTGTGAATTCAGGAACTAGCTTGGGGATATTCAGAAAGATAATGACCGGAAAATATAATCTTGAATCTAAACCATGGGAGTCAGTATCTGATCGTGCCAAGGATCTCATCAGAAAGATGTTAGAAACCAACCCTCAAAAGAGGCTTTCAGCGTATCAAGTCCTCTGTAAGACCCTTCTTCTCTTCTCCTCACTAAGTATTCAGTATGATATATCTCAGGTTTTAAGATTTAGGATGGTTTTTGGCTTCAATAGGTCATCCATGGATGGTGGATGAAATGAGCGTACCAGACAAGCCACTCGATCCAGTTGTTTTATCCCGTCTCAAGCAGTTCTCAGCCATGAATAACCTTAAGAAGATGGCATGTCGGGTATATGCATTTTAATTTCCTGTAGTGACATAATATGTTTGTTTCAAATTCCCGTCCCTTCCTGACTCTTTTCCTTACTGACTACAGGTCATTGCACAAAAGTTATCTAAAGAAGAAATTGGCGGGTTGAAGGAGCTGTTCAAATTAATAGACACGGACCAAAGTGGAACAATAACATACGAAGAGCTGAAACAGAGCTTAAAACGACTTGACTCCCAGCTCAAGGAAAGTGAGATCGAGGACCTGATGAATGCAGTAAGCGCACAATTTATATATATTTCGTTTCATTCCTTGTCTAGTTCTGAATAATTCCCCTTTGACATTAATTGGAACCATCCTTCCTTAGGCTGACATTGACCAGAATGGAATCATAGACTATGAAGAATTTTTGGCTGCTACTCTGCATTTAAACAAGCTAGAGATGGAGGAAAACTTGGTCTCAACTTTTGCTTATTTTGACAAAGATGGTAGCGGTTACATAACCATTGACGAGCTGCAACAGGCCTGTAAGGAAATTGGCATCAAAGGAGATGATGTTGTCAATATCATCAAAGATATAGATGAAGACAAAGTAAGTTTCAGCCCTTCATCCTTCTCTTGGAAAGCATCAGACTAACACTTGACATTTACACAAAATAAGAAAAAAAAATTTCTTTCTTTCTGGGTACATACAATACTCTAGACTGACTAAAAAACATTGGTCTCGCGGACAATTGATTTTCAGGATGGGCGGATAGACTATGGAGAATTTGTAGCCATGATGAGAAGGGACAATGTAAAAGGATATGGGAGAAGAAACATGAGAGGAATAAGCTGGGAAGATGCTATTCACAACTGACAAAGTTGCAGCATAACAGAGCAATTTTTCTGTAATCCGCAGCCAAATAGCTCAAGCAAGTTACACAAACCCCATTTCCAAAAAAAAATCTGCTTTGTAAAACCAATCACCCGATAACCACAAGATGATCCACAAGAAAGGTTTTATTCATAGTCATGTTGCAAAACAGCAACATGTTTATAAATGGTTCTTACAAACTTTTTTCCATCACAATGACAGCAAGAACTGGTGAGATTTCAACTAGAATAGCAGAGAAATCTTGTTTACAATTACAAATGCTTTAAGGGAAAGATAATTCTGGAGGCATCTATAATATGAGAACGAATGCAAGTAGTTTACCATTCAACATCATATACTAATTTAATACATCACTGACTTCACATGAGAGTATGTCACCCCCGGGCACTATTCTCAAAAGGTATGGGAATAGTTACATTTTGCTTACAGCAAGGTATTTGGTGTGCCGTCCCTGAGCTATGAGCTTCCCTGTTGCTTTCTTTCTCAAATCGACACTAACAACTGCAATTGACCTCCCAACCCGTAAATTCTTGGCTTCAATCTCAATTTCTTCCTGTATAGAAAGCAATTAGTAATAGTTGGAGAAATAGAGATTTGTAGATTAGTACCAAATAAATATATTAGACGAGAAGGTCCACGAAAACTGACTGGCCACCAAAAGCTATGCCCCCTTATAGATACAAGCAAAGAGGCTCACAACCCCCTTCGAGAGGAAAAAATTTCAACGCATGGATTGCTGGCTACTACTTACGACGGTTGGTTTGAAAATACAGTAGAAAAGACTGCTTCATCACCAAAAAAGTTAATACTGCTGGTCTGACATCAAAGGTTTCAACTACTAAGAATCACTGGCCTGCAATATGGCCAACCAAAGTAATCGGCTAGAGTAGTGCACAAAAACCGATCAATTTAAATGGACTAAAATACAAATCTTGTGAAACACTATCGAAGATTCAGCAGCAATCTACCAGAAGAATAATCAATCCAATATTATAATATTACATATAATTCAAGCTGAAAAAATCCATATCTGAAAGACAGAAAGGACGGGAAGGTAGTTACATTGGGAAGACCAGCATCCAAATAAGAAACATTAATCTCGACAGAAACCCCAGTGGTGGCAGCTCCGGAAGTATAGATAACCGCTGATCCCACCAAATCCACAAGGGAAGCAATTGCTCCACCGTGCAACGTATTCGCTGTGTTCTGTTATTCCAACTCACACGCATTAAGTAAACATTAGAATCATCCAGAGACACAATCGCCTAAATCAATCAAATCGTCAAATTGGGGGGAGGGGGGGTGACAGATTGTAGGAGTGGAATTATCAGGTCGTGAAAGCTGTTCAATACCAACAGACGCGGAGGGACTTTGAAGGAGGCGACTATTCGCCCTGGTTCAATCACATCAAAATTAAGTCCTTCCATGATGAATGGATCGAAGAATTTGAAGGGCAGCTCATGGATCTTCGTAACTTCGTCTTCCCTCGGCTCCTTCTCCAAGTACTTCTTAATCGTCTGGAAATCCATCTCTCTCTATGGCGGACGATCACTGCAACGAGTTGTGGTAGGTAGGGTTCTTCTGCTTGTTCCCGCCGAGCTTCAGGACTTCCGTTCTAACGACACCCAACCCGAGGCATCTGTAGAACCGGTTGTTATTTTAAATGTAACCGGTTGTTCATTAGAACATCGTACAATGGTTCATTTTATAGTTGTACATTTTAAATATAAACGTTGTTCAAGTTTTTATATTGATTATTCATATTGATGTAAAAGTTTCATGTGTTATTGTGAAATTGTTCAAAAGAATGTTCGGTGATGTACATAAACATCGTACGACCGGTTGTATGATAGTCGGATTGGAGGCATGTGGTCCACCATTCCGAAAAATCGAAATACTCTATTTCAGCCAAGGGTGTGAAAACCGGCGCGGGTGTTCAATACGAACTACCGAGAACAAGTGATATGAAAGTATCAATATGGACAAAATGGTGAATGATGAAATATTATATATTCAAATAACAAAATTTTATAATTCATATTTACAAGTATGAAATATGTTTCATTTTGTACATAATATTTGTATTTGTTATTAATACCTTAAAATTATATACATATATATTACTATAAAGTTATCACATTCAGAATTTTGTAGAAATTTTGTTGAGTGATATAATATAAGTTACATAAGTGAATTTTAAGAAAAAGTCACACTATTACTAAGTAGAAAAAATAACAATAAATAGTAGGATACAAAAGTTATTGGTATAGTAATTTTACCCTCACAAATATTCAATTTATAATTAATGGTGTTGGTGCTTATATCATAATTTTTTTAAAGTAAAACCTCATATATGGTCAACATTATTATCATTTAGATATTTAATAGAAAAATTATTTTTCTTGTGCTCCTGTCAAATTGTTGTCTTTAATAGTTTATACCGTTCTTTAAAAATACGGTAAATACGGAAATATAATGATCATATGATTGTATGTCACTGTGAGACGGGGTGTTCGACGAAGCGGATTTCATACGACCGTGTCAATACGTTTCATTGCAAAAACGGGCGATACGCCATATAAACGGTTGTACCGTACCGTTTTTTACAACCATGATTTCAGCTACCAGCCGGTGTATTCTCACTATTTTACATGGGGGAATCTTCCTAAACATAATCCATCCTTATATGAAAAACATATGTTGGAGAAATTTGATTTATAAAATTATTTTATCTTATATATTTAATATTGAGGTGGAAAAATATACCAAAAAGCAAGTAGGAAGGTTAAAGTGGGACGGGGTAGTATCTTCTACAAGTAGCCACTACTTTCCACAACGCTAGTTTATCCAGCGTCTCCCCATAATCTTCTTGTGGGCTTGTTCGTCCAAACGTAGAATAACTGACGTTATTTTAAACTGAAAAATTAAATCCTCACACATGAGGTTTCATGAATTATCAAAAACTACTTATGTGGTTTATGAAATTAAATTGCTCACCCATCAGGTTTTCACCGTTTTACGTTCATTATAATTCACACGCATTATGTTGGTTTATGCCACATGTCACGTTCTAACTTATTAAAGTGCGCTGACATGACATATGGGTAAAGGAAGCCACATCAGCTTCCAAGTTGGCTCCCTCATGCCATTCCATCTCGACCTCGACATTTCAGTTTTGTATCTCTCTTAAAGGTGGCCAACGTGACCGAAGAGAACCGGCGCCAGTGGGACTGAACCGGAACTGGTTGGACCCGAAACCGGTCGGAACCGGTTCAGAATCGGAATCGTATGTAAACGGAGTGAATCCAAATACACCTTTGAAGATTTAGAACCGAAACGGACTCGAAACCAAAACCACCTTGAAACCGGTTGGAGCTGGAACTGGTACATTTGGTATAAGAATGCATACGAAGAACCGATACCGGTGGAACCGCCCTGGAATCAGTCAAAATTGCTGTTAATTCCTGCCTCCGCTTATGTATTTTTTTAAAATTATCGAAAAGTTTAGAAAAAATTCAAATTTGGAACCGAACTGAAACTGGAACTGGCTTTTTGAGCGAATCCAAAGCAAATATAGCCTTCAGAACAGAAACCGCCACTAACCGTTCTAAATCCAAATACACATGTGCCAAAACCGGAACTGGTCAGAACCGAAACTGGTGGAATCAGAACCGGTTAGAACTACAACCGTGGCCAATCTCTCTTCTCTTGTCTTCCATCGACAACTGCTCTTGTTCTCTCAACTCTTCTTCTTTGATTATGTTTCTTCCAAATCGTGGCTCCTCTATCTTTTGTTATCATTGTCTTCTACCTGCGCGTTCTACCAACCACGACTTGGCTGGTGGTGTACTCGCTTGGTTAGAACCCTAGTGGCTCTGTGGTATGCTTCGGTTGGTTGCTTTTTTAGGGTGTGAACCCTTTGCAATTTAGAAATGAATGTACATTGTGATTATTGATAAGTGGTGAAATGGTGCTATTTCAAGGTCTTTATTCACCTTCATTTTAATTGGTGCATAACTTATTTCACCACTTTATGGAGTACTTTTATGATTAATAGTGAACTTATATAGTTTGATCTATTGATAGGTAAAATCTAATTTTGAGCATATTTTGGGGTTTGTTTAGAGCTAGTGGAGTGCATCAATGGATTCCCCATCTCTCAAACTTCCAATGCCGCAAACGGGGAGCAATTCTGAGCCACAATGAAAATTTTAGGCCCTGTGCAAGTAGGAGAAAATTATTACTGGTCTTGACCGGCCTTAGAACCGACCCTGGGAGGGTCAAACGGAAATTCTAGAGGCTAGAAATGCTCATTCCGAGGGCTGAAAGCTACTGGAATCGACCAACACTGGGACCGACCTTAGGTAGGGTCGGTCGAGCTTAAAATGTGCATGTGCTTCCTTCACCAGGGGTCCGACCGAGAGGGTCGGTCAGAATGAAAAATTGTCCAGTTTTATGATTCTAAAAGCTAGATTTAGGGGTATCTATCCTAATTATTCAATACCCATGAATCCAGCCTAAAAGAGAGGAGAGAGAGGAGACCAAGAAGGAGAAAAGAAGAGAAGGAGAAAGTGAAGATTCTACCTCCATTGAAGCTCTAGAGCTCCTCTAATGGCTAAATCCCTATTTTCCCTTCTCTTTTCCTTTCCAATGGTTGAGTAGTCCCATTTTGTATCCTAGGATGGGGTTTGACCCTAATATTGCACATTGAGTGTTTGTGACCTAACTCATTGAATGCTCTTGTTTTATCTCCTGCAGTATCAATTAATGCTTTAATTTAATCAACTATGGCATTTATGGTGATTTCATTCTACATTTGAGCTTGAGTTTGGAACTAGACCAAAAGGGGGGGGGGTAAACCCTAACTTCTGCTCTCTTGATTTTGGGGGTAAAATCTTAGGACTATTATTTAAGAGCTTTTGCTTAATGCTACTTAGTGATTTAAACCTTCTTTAATGAAGAGGTTTGGCTAATTAGGTAATAATTGATTTTTCCATGATTTGGGGTTTCATGAATTAAGCTCTAATAGACAAGGAGAGAATGCGTTAAGGTTATGAGATTCTTTGGGTGATTTAGGTGAGTCCCCACTATCCTAGGGTACTTTTTCTACCCATTCCATCAACACTTGATTTACTTTTTTATTACTTTTCCGTTTATAAACAACTAAGCTTGCCTCCGGCTAAACCCCCATTTACAGTTTTTGTTTGCACTTACTAAAGTACCGAAGCTTGGGATTTAGAAACCAATTTCCTTGTGGATACGACACTTGTTATATTGCAACGAATTGGGTGCACTTGCCCGTTTAGCTAGGTTTAATTACTTATGTTAGTAATTTTCCCAATAATGATCAACCACCACTGGTAGTGTTTTAGTGTTGCTTGTGGACCGTTTTGTCGACTTAGTCATGGTATTCGTTGATTAGTGTTGTTGTTGATCTGGTCGATTGACGAATTGGGCATCTAACGATTTTTTTTGTTACTTTGACTGATTTGGTCAATTGCGAACCATATTTCAATTGGTAACCTCTGGTCAATTGAGAAATTAGGGTCTTGCAGATGTTCTCAAATTGATTTGGTCAAATGAGAAATGAAGAAAGTTCCGTTGTTGATGCATATGTTGATATGAATGCACATTGTGACTTTCTATTATGCCCCTTTATTTGGTATTGGTTTGATCTTTAAGCTTTGTGTTGAAGTGGTTCCAGTTTTTGTACCATTTGGGTTGTTGAAGCGATATTGGATTGTCATCTTGGATTGTATAACCAAACTTTCAAACCTATGTTACTCATACCCGCATGAACTAGAACTTGAATTGCTCCACATATTTTGTTAGCCATTGATCTGTTGTTATCAAATGCTATAGCTTTGATGATAGGGCAAGTCTCTAATCTAAACTCGTATTTCTTAAACTCTTTATATTTTTGCTGATAATTAACTTATGCATCTAAAGTAGGTAAGTTTTGTTCTATGTCATCATTAAACTACAGAAACAATGACAATCGCTTCACTTTCTACAATGTGAGTGCAGGTGTTATAGGAATGCTTGGATGTGTATATCACATACTTGTGACAACTACCGCATACTATTTTATTGATGAGGCAATTGTCCTAATGAGATTTTCAAGTGGTGGTATGAAATGGATTGTAATGTCCATTTGTTGAGGCATGATATTTACGATGAAGAAGTAAGCTTTGGTGCACTAATGGTGATATGCTGATCATGCAAAAGCAAATGTCCAGACTCATAGATGAAGTACGAGAGATGAACCAGCTTATTCAGAGAGGCGGAGCCGATTCAAAGTCTGAACTAACCAAGATCGATATTATGTCATATGTAATAGTGGTGACGATTGTGTTGTTGTACTTAAGGCTAGTTTAGATTGGTATTGAACCTTATAATGCTTTGACGTTTAGTGTTGTGATTATGATGACCTCTTTGTTAGAAATTGAACCTTGTAATGCTTTGATATTAGTTTAGCTATCTACTTTGTAATATTGTATGGTGGCCTTTTTATTGTCAATTATTTTAATGTATGGAATGAAAAATTACTCTGTTTGAATTTTGTTATACCAGCCGTTAATCATCAATTATGTAGTTGTTCGATTGTAATATATGTTAATAGCATGGACAAAATAACCGATAATGTAGTTGTGCACTATAAAGAAGCACATTAGTAACTTGCTCCAACTTTGGAAAACAACATAAATGTCACTGAAAAAACATCATTGTTGTCTTAAACAATCCAAAATACAGCACACTCCATGTCTTAAACAAACCTAAAATACAGCATTTTTGTTGTCTTAAACACACCAAGATACAATGCTTCAAGTCTAACCCAACCATACTCTAGTCTTCATTACTCATTACCTCCAACTTCGTGAAACATGTCAAACTTCTGAAACCATTAAGTAACAAAGAAAATTCAGCTAAGATGACCAAGTATTTATGTAGTAATAAAGAAAAGTTAGCTCATATGACTAAGTATTGATGTTAAGAAATTAAAGAACAGTAACCAAACTAGAAAATACCTTATGATCTAGTCTTGATCTTCCTACTCTTAGTGGGCCTAGAAGAAGAGACGACTTCAACCCCTTTCCTCTTCCTAACTGGTGGAACAATCAAAAGGACATCTTGTGCCTCACCATTTCCATCACCACTTTCAATCAAAGGTAAAAGCCCTTGACCTTGACCTTGACCTTGCCCTTTGTTCGTTTGACCTTAATATATTCTAGAGTTGTGCCCCTTTGCTCGCATTTCCCACAAGTAACATGAGTTGATATTTTAGTATTGGGTCTTGGTTCACCTTCTTCTCTTTGTTTGTTCTTCTTTTTCCTACTAGTCTGGTTCTTAAGATACGGGGGGGGGGGGGGGGGCAAAATGTTTAAGCCGTCAGAGTCTGGCCACAATAAAGGGTCTATGATAGGAGATATTGCTAGTTGATATGTGGTTGTATACTTGGACAAAGTAAAGTAAGGATTCACAAATTTATCTTTGTTCATTCTCTTCCAATTTAAAATTGTACAAGCATGTTTGCAAGGGCTTCTTGATAGATCCTAGGGCATACAGTCACAATGACGGTCCCTGAGATTCACTTGTGTTTTATGAGGGATATAGGTCGTGTATGAGGAGGATTTTCTTGGGAGGGTTGTGTATGTGGTGGTGGATTAGGACATAAAACCACTTGGCCATCTATCTCCAACTCTTCTCAATCTAAATGAACATCAGAATCACCATCGTTGTAGCCAACACCCTCCACTCTATCCTTTTTGTCTTCATCTGTCAACCAATTCTTGTAAGTGGACATGAGCTTTGTTTCTTTCCCCACTTCAACTATAATCTCAATCAACTACTTCCCCTCGAACAGTGATAGAATAGTCATCAGCTGTCTATCACATCCTATTTCATTTTTTCTTGCTTTTAGGATGCTTGTAGAAGAAAGTAGGGCATTGTGGTTTTGGCAATGTTGTAGTTTTCTTAATCAAATTCATACAGTCATTGACCAAATCTATCGTTTAGTATCTTTTTGGATCAATTGACGAGTCAACTTTGTATTGTCCACCCTTATACACAACTTCAAGACCAACTTTTTCTATTTAAAGCAATTAAACCAATCAATAAACAGATAAAATCGACAGCCTCACTAACATATTGTAACACTCCTACCGCTAATCACATCATTATCTCCTAATTGCCTCGTACATACTTACATTCGCAGTGGAAAATCCAATCCAACGGTGAGTGAAACAATGTCGTTAGCCACCCACGTGGCTAACAAGGCCTAATTCAAATACAGTAACGGTCTGATGGACCGGAATACCCTAGTACTTAATAAATACACTCAAAGCTTCATTTCCAAACCGAATCTTATACAACTCTGCAGTCAATACAAGGCTCAACACTTACAATCCAATATACCGAGTCTACTAATTTACAACCCAAAATACATTCTGTTCCCACAAGTCTAAACAAAAGTATCCATGAGTTTAATATCCTACTCAAGTCTCACAAAGTCTACATACTTCCCAAAATATGATAGGGTGTACAACGTGGTACACCGGTTACTAAAAAGGGGCTACAAGCCCAAGTACAACTCAATACGCTATTCAAAACAATTCTAACTACCAAAGCATAATAATCCGGTCTCTCTCTCTCTCTCTCTCTCGACCATTCAACCTTCTAGGGTACCTAAAATAAAAACGGTGCCTCAAGGGGCAGCAAAACTTGCTGGCATGAAATTCGCATACCCCACGTGCTAACGGGGGTACGCCAACTACTTGGTCGCATACATGGAGTTCATTTTATTTCAAGCATACATGCTAACATGAACAACATCATACTCATGCAAGGCAACACTCATAGATGGAGCATAACACATGCAAATGGAAAACAATTCACAAGTCATCAAATCAATAGTCACCAAGGCCTTGAGATTCTCTTCTCAAGCTCAAACCTCATCACAATGTTAGTTAATTTTTCATCCGGGTTAATCGGATGTTCTTAACTCTTATCTTTTGATCAACGACTCACACTAGTCGTGATCTTTACTATACCAATTATCCTTCTCTTGAATAATCTTTAAGTTAAGTCGGTTGACCTTCGGGTAGGGACAAGACTATCCCACCTTCGGGCTTTAGGTTGGCTTACTTCCCCGGGTTGCTGCCCATAAAGGGTCTGAACCATGGTGGGAAGGTTAGGCCAGAACTCGGATAACAACCTCTCTTGTTTCCTCGTTCTCACGTGTGGCTGAAACTATATCGGGCTTCTCACAAACTCCAAATTACTAATTTTCTCAAGGTTAGGAAGGTCTCATAGTTAGGAAGTTAGTGAGAATCTTTCATTCAATACCCCATGGTTAGCATACTTCACATTCAAGCAATCAAGTGCTTCATCCAACAATCATGTGTTTCATGAATTATACAAACTTCATAGTTTAGCCACAACTCAATCAATGGATAATAAATCACAAGACATATGGAAATTCAATAGATCATATCCGTGCATTTATCTTGATTAGGTGATTGCAGGAAAACTCGTTAGCATACAGGGCATGAGAAAATCATATCGTTCACCAAGGAATCACACTAGCGTTTGTGTCACGCTCCTCAGACAATTCTCGTACAACTGATATCATTTCAAATACTTCTATTAACATCAAGACCATATGGTATGTAAACGACTAATACTCCCGTCTTTAACCCCGTTGTCCCGTTAATCTCAACTTTGTTCATGTGATCTTAAGTTCTCAACTTTCACCTTCAATCCAACGCTTTATACTCTTAATGACCTTTACATGCCATCTAACAAGTCCTAATCATCATCTAACATCATTACTATTGAAACCCCCACCATTTAGTGCCTTTAAAACACTCACGGTATGATTTCAGGGGTGGTCCTGGTCCGGACCTACACTCCCGGACCACCTCATTCTATAACTTTCGGCATGTTTTTCTACCTGGTCCGGGACTTGGTTCTGGACTTAAGTCCCGGACCAACTCTCCAGTATTGTTCTCGGGGCATTTTAAGGTGTGGTCTGGGACTTTGTCCAAGGCCTAAGCCCCAGACCCTACTAAAAGCTGCTACACTTGTTATTTTTCAACCCCAATCCAACCTTAATCCTCATTCAATCTTTTCCTAATCTTCCCACATGTTTCCAAACATGTTATTACACCTTAAACACTCATTAAACCCTCCTAAAACATTGGTCAAACTCTTACTCAATCCTTGTTCATTTCTACAAGTTTTCTCTCCAAAAATGCTACAATTTGCAATTTAGCTCCTAAATTCCTAAGTTACACTTTTCTCACCAATTCTCTAACTCTATGGTTTCTCCTACAATCATTTAGACCATACCCCATCCTTCCTAGGCATTTACAATTCCATTATCCAAGTTCAAACCTTATTTTCAAAGTCATGCACACTAGTTTCCTTTCTAGAAATTCCAAGACATTCATACTCCCTTTTGCTATAGATTTTTGCATAAATCCATCTCATTCTTCAACCAAAACCTCAAGGTGATTACTACCCAAATTAATCCTCATCAACACCTAGTTAACCCTAGGTCATTCTTCACTCATAACATCACCTAAAATGCTTGGTTTCCATAAAAATTTCGCCATAACTCCTATACTTTTCTAGCATGCCCAAATTGCTCAATCTTACATTTCCTAATCAATTCACTAGCCACATCCATAATGGATCCTACCAGCACACAAAATTCCATTCAAAATTCACCAATCAACAATATAAGCATTAAACTCAAATGCTTGGCTCTTAGACCCTTAAATCACACAACAATATACCAATGCATTAGATACAACCACAATTCTCTATCATCTCAATCAAACACATTTCCAACTAAATTTTGGGTTCATTCTTTTAGTTACCCAACCCAACCTTAGCAACACTAAAACAATGTAACCTTAATCTCACAAGGCATTCAAGGATAGTGTCAAAGGTAAATCAATTTACCTTATAATTCCCTTAGTTCTCTTTGGTTTCCTTTTCTCCTTTCCTTTCTTGCTCTTCTCTTCTATCTCTTTTCATCCTCTTTGTTTCTTGTCTAAAATCATCCAGCTACAGCCCATGTGCCATGTTATACACAACAACACTAAATGAATATTCTAATTCTTGGATTAAACCCTAGAATACAAGGGAGGGTTTAAAGCTCTTAAGATGAGAGGTTGCCTTTCCAATCTCTAGATGAGTGTTTGGCAACCAAAAACCACAAGCTCCAGCAATTGAAAACCGGCTGGAACAAGGGGAACAAGAGGCTCAAAATCTAGAAATTCTTGGTGCCAAGGAAAGGCTAGGAAAGAGAGATTTTTGAACTTCTTTTTACCTTAAGACAACCAAGGAATGATGTAGCCCAAGATGGTCTTCTTTTCCCTTAAAAAGGAGCTCCAACCATGGTGACCAACTTTAAGATTTTCGGATTTTGAAAAGAGGGAAACGATATCCAAGATGAGGGGAGGTCAATAGTGTAATTTTTGTGTTGTTTTGACTTTGTTTAGACCATGAAAAATGAAGAAGAAGAGGAGCTTGGTGGAGGGTTGTTCAAATCGCCATTGTTGGAAAGAGGAATAAGAGAGACTCTGGTGAGGGCTGAGAGAAAACGTGAGAAGGGAGTGGGAATAGAAGAGAGAGAATGGGAAAAGTAACACTTGTACTTTTCTTTTGCTTTATTTATTTTGTCTTTTAGTAACTAATAGAGAGTTGGGAGAGGGGGCTGAATGTGGGAAAACACACAAATAAGGGATGCCAGCTTTTTATTTACAAAACGAAGAGAGTATTTTGGTCTTATTACAATTAACACCCCATAAGTCCCCGGTTTGACACTATTCACTAACCAGAGTCGTTTTCCGGATTATTTCTCGTTTATTTAATTTTAATGGTTCCAATACCTTCATTAGTGTTTAATTATAGTTATATGATTGACTATAATTTTTACAAGTCATTTAAACTACTTAAAGTCACATTTTCCCTATTTTTCTGAAAAAGGTGTGTTAAGGCTCGTTTGCGTTTTTAACCCATTATATGGATCTGTTTTCTTCGGGATTTGTTCCCACATGTTCTTAGTGTAAAATTAAGCCCTAGGAATCCATCTAGGACCCTATTTGAGGTCATATACCTTCTATGGTAGTGTAACACATGTTTTTATGTTTTATGCTTTTTACATGTTTTCTCTTTTTCTTTTGGTTAATTTCTTCACCAATATTCTTTAGGCATCATTAGGAATTTCATTATCATATTAGGATGATTTAATCACCATATTTAAGTCCGGTATATTTCACAAATTAACAAAGTCATACAAAACAATCAAAGGATCAAATAGACTTGACAGATGCCAAATTCCTCAATTGACCAGATTAACCAAAGCAACACCAATCGACAAATACCAAAACTAAATCGACCAAAACAGTCCACAAGAAACAATAAAACAATCCACAAGCAACACCAAAACAATGTGTGTCCATTGCTAAATTGCAAAGCGTTCAAACCTTTTAAAAAAAGAAAACACTTGAAGCATACCAAAGAACCGCTGGGGTTCTAACCAAGTGAACACACCACCAGCCAAGACATGGTTGGTAGAACGTACAGGTGGAAGGCGACGAGACAACAACAGAAGACATAGGAGTGATGATTTGGAAGCAACGTTGTAAAGAACATGATTTGAGAGAACAAGAGCAATCACCGATAGAAAATGAGAGGAGAGAGAGAGAGATAAAATCAAAATGTTGAGGTCAATAGATGGAATGTTATGCCCCAGATTTTTGTTTATTATTATTTTGTATTCTGATTGCAAAGAGAGCTTGTGACAATTCTAATTATTATAATATTAGCTTCGAGAAGAAGGGTCTTCTGTTTAGATTTCATTTATGTTAGTAAAAGAATTACTAACTTCCTTTTTCTTCCATTCCTTAATTAAAATAATTATTCCTTCTTATTTTCTTTTATCTTATTTATTCAAGTCAAGGAAAGGAGTTTCTTTTTTAATTTCCTCCTTCCACTTTCCTGACGTTCTTTCCTTCCACGACAGTTTCACGTCTACTCCCTCCCCTCCGCTTTGCTTCTCTTCATCAGTAACTTCCTCCCTTTGCATTCTTCCTCTTCAATCTTCTTCAAGTCTAAATCGCTGGAGTTGTTCCTTGTAAAATTCCGATTATGCTAGTTGGTCAATCTTCAGGTTTGAGTTGTGATTTAATTTTGTTCTTCATTGAGTTCCTCTTTTTTTCCCGTTCTGATTTTGGGTTCTGGAATCCGATTGTTTAGTCTGGATCCGCCGATTCGAGTGGTGATTCAAATGGGTGTTTCATAGAGTCCGCTGAGATTGCATTGCTTCGGATGTGAGGTAAGTGGTAGATGGATTCAGTTGTGTATGTTCACCCACGAGGGTTTTGTTCCAGTTTCTGTATACGATTTCTTTAACTTTCTGATTGGTGATGTTTTTGGGTTGATTTTGATGTGCATTTGATGCGTTAAAACCCCGTGGAAATGTGTTTTTGATTGGCTATTTTACTACAATAAGTTATGTATGTTTTGTGGAGGATTTATGGCTTGGTTATGGCTGATTTCCGTAGTTGATTTTGCAGTTTTCGATGTGTCCGAACATTGAAGTTCGGACATCATGCGCGGGCAGATTTTTTGACTCTTGGCTAACGTCCGAACATGCAAGGTCGGACACATGTTCGGACCGGCCTTTGTTTTTGCATAACTTCTTCGTCTGAGCTCCATTTTGAGTGCCGTTTACAGCGTTGGATTCCTCTTTTCGAATACTATATATTTTGATATGTTTCGGCACATGTTTATGTGTATTCTGATCTGAAAGTCTTTGACAAGACCTTGAACTCTGATTTGCTCTAAGAGCGTATTTCAGCTTCTAATTTTGGTTTGACCTTCAGTGTTTTGCTAGTCTTACTTAAGACTTCTGTTTCAGCTTATGAATCCTGTTTTTGGTTGTGTTAAGCCTTGGGCTTGAGTGTTAGCGCTCTACAACACCCTCTGTTCTGTTTTGATTAAGCTTGCGCTTTCTGCTCTGATCTGATAAGGACTTCCGTTTTGTTCTGTATAAAGCTTTGATCTGTTCTGAAAGCTTCTGATTTGGGAACTAGTCTTCTCTGTGTCTGAGCCGTGGATGGCTGGGTCTAGCTATCCCCTAGCATGCTGCGTAGGACGTCCTTCTATTATCTCACGGGTGTCTCCCCCGTTCTGTTCATAGGTGTCTCACATGTTCTGTTCACGAGTGATGTTTCCTCGTTCTGTCCACAGACTCACTCTGTTCTGTTTGTATGCTTTGAATGCTAGTGTCCCACTTCTATTGGTATTTTGTTCGGCTTCTGTTTGTCCTCTCTGCTTTTGTATTTGACAGACTGTTGTGTGCTTTCTGTCCTTTGAACATCTCTGCTTGTTTGTACTGCTTCCGCCTGCTCTGTCTGTTTCCAAACTCAGATAGGCTGCTATGTGCTTCCTGTTTGTTGAGGATTTATAATTTGTAAAGTGCTCTACTTAATTTGCTTTATCTATATTTGATCTAAGACGGTCTGCTGTGTGCTTACCGCCTTCTGCTAAGTTCCGGATTTTTCTAAGCTTCTGATTTTGCTAAGTTTCTGATTTTGCTAGGCTTCTATTTGTGTTTAAGCTTTTGAGTTTGTTAAGCTTCTGATTTCGTCAAGCTTTCAGCTCCAGATTACCTTCTGCTATTAAGTGTATGTTTTGACCACCTCTTAGCTCCTTGTGTTTTAGACTTCTGTCTATTTGAAAGACTTTCGCTTTGTCTCTGATTTTGCTCTGGCTAAGCGCTTTCGTATATGTATATATATGTATGTTCAGTATCTGTTTTGAGCATGCTCAGCTGATGAAGTTTATCACCTACTGGGCTATAGTTTGGCTCACCCTATCTCCGTCCGATTTGAAGGTTTTAGTTCGTGCTTGGAGATTCAGCTTTTCCTTTTCGTTTTGGCATTTGAGTTTTGTATTTAGTTTGTTTGGCCTTGGGGCCCAGTTGTATTAAGATCATGTTTTGTATTTCAATTTGGCTTCCGCATGTGTATTGTAAAGACATGTTGTAATCGTTTATCTAGTAATATATGAGCATTAGTTTCTGTTTTAGGGTTTCGATAGTGTAGCCTTGCGTGTCTTAGATAATAAGCGTGCGGCGTGTAACGATCTCCCAACCAGGGTGGTTTCGGGGTCGTTACATGGAATAGCATGAGGGAGCCCACTTGGAAGTTGATGTGGCTTCCTCTACCCATATGTCATGTTGACGCATTTTTAACAAGTTAGAGCCTGACTTGTGGCATCAACCAACGAAATGGGTGTAAATGGTGACAGACGTAAAACAGTGAAAACCTAATGGGTAGGAAATTTAATGTCGTAAACCACATAGATGCTTTATGATAATTCACCAAACCTCATGGGTGAGTGAAATACCCCTAAATTTCAAAATACATATATTATATAGTTTATATGACTATTACATAGTGTGCAAGTATATTATATAGTTTATGAGCACATCATATAATTTAGAAGCATATAAAATAGATTACAAGTCTATCTTAGAGTTCACAAGTATACTAAATATCTTACAAGTATATATTAATGTTTGCAAGTATATTAAATATCTTACGAGTACATATATTATGTAGGTTATGGGTATATTATTTACTAAAGAGAATCCATTTTATTAAGTACCATATTTTAAAATAGGCCGGTTGTAATTTTTATTAATGATCTTCATATTTTTCTGACTAATTTGGTATATTTATTTATTTAAAACAGATTTATAATAAGTATTATATGTTTTGTAGGCTATAGTTGATTTTACTTAATTTAGTTATTGTTACTTAATTTAATGTTATAATTGTTGTACTTAATTTAAGAAGTTAGATTATTTTTTCATATTTCCTAACTCTATTAAATGTGTCGGTTTTATCTTTCCATATTTTCTGACTTTATTTAATTGGATAGTTTTATCCTTATTTATTTCCTTAACTTTTAGTTTTCATAATTTAATTAAATAGTTTAAGTATCTTCGTTAATGAATTAGTACATATTCCTTCCAGTTCACGTTCCCTCGCTTTCTTTACCTTCTGACCGACTATATATTGGCTTCCATTTTCCTCATCTTTCTCTACAAATTTAGCCTTCTGTCTTCCTCATCTATCTCTAATAATCCTCTCTTTTGCATCCTTCTCTGAGCCAAGAAACAAGTTACTACTCCTTCCTTTCCTCTTTATTTTCTCTTGGGTTCATAGACACGAGTAAAACAAATATATACATCACTCATCCTCATCTACCATCACTTATGTAGGCGCAAATAAAGAAAAGAAAACAAGATATACACCTATTTTCCTTCATGTAATCGTTAAAGTGTAGGTAGCAACGCTCAGAATAACAAGTAGTAGTTGATTTTCTTATTTGATTTTGGTGCGAGTCATTGCTAGAATATCAGGTAAGTTACCACGTTTACTAGTTTTATTAACTCTGTGAAATAAATTTTTGTCGTGATGTGTGACTATTGTTTGGGATTAATTTGTTGGTGACAATGATTATCGAATTTAAGTATGAGAATTATTTTACGTGGAAATAGAGACCAATGAAAAGTGTTGTGAAATCGTTAATGAAATAATGATTATATGAAAAATGGAATTATTTATTCATGATGAACGGTGTCATAATTTATTTATGGTGAAATATGTGGATATTGATGAGATTATGTGGTGAATAATAATAAAAATTTAAGAATTTTAAATTGGAAACAATCATGGTGCATGTGGCCCGTATTAGGACACATGAATAAGATGATAAATGTGGGCTGCATTACTATTGTGGCTACATTATGACACAATTAGCCCTATTTCTACTCCTTAGTCTTTTATTCTATTGGAGTGTGTACACTTAAGGATTTAGTGGTGAGTTAGATTCCCGGCTGTGTGTTAAGGTACGGGTTACAACTGTGTGTTGTACCCAAAATGAGAAAAGATAGATTCTTGGCTGCATGTAGGGGTCCGGTTACAGTTGCGTGTTGTACTCAAAAAGTGAGAAAAGTTGTTTTGTTTTGGTTGCGTGTTGGGACAAGAAAGATAATCAAATTAAACTGGCTATTATATTCTTGGGTTACTAAGAAACCAAACATGGAGTATTCTACAGTAATGATAATTTTATTGTTGTGTGTTAGTATTATTGAAATGATTTGTATGGTTATATTGTCAAAATGATTTTCAAAAGAAATTGTTTTTTACGGAGTGAAGTGGTAACTTACTCAATTTCCTGACTTTATTGTGTCTCTTTGTGTGTTTGTTTAAATTTCTGCCACAGGTGTTGATGATGTCCTAGTGGTTTGGGAAGACAACTCCACATGGGGTGTTATTTATAATTGAATTCTATTTTAGGCTTGAGACTTCTACAGTTTTAAGATATTGTAATTATGGGTGTTTGATAAGCAGCAGACTTATCATATTTTATGTGCTAGATTTAGTATTATATTTATCTAAATAAGGTTATATATATAAATATATATGTTATTTGTGCTATATTATGTATTAAAGTATGTTATTAGTTCAGTCTTATGTTTTATGTGTTTTCTATGCACAGAATAGTTTTCTAGGCAAAAGTTCAAGTGATGCCGGACTCAACGCCGGGTTGATCCTACACTGCATAAACACATAACAGGAAAGAGGCTTTGCCGGATACAATGTCGGGTAGATCCCATCCGGTATAAGTAGAAAGTCACCACGGTTGACCAAACGATAGCAGTTATTGACCGTTGGTGATTTGGCTAGTGCGGGGTATGATGCCGGGTATCTCTTACCCGGCATATGCACTGTTTTGCGTGGAATTGGCGGTTTTGACCGTTAACAGTTGGGCACATTTCCACGTGTGCCAGCTACTGATGATCTGGCACGACGCCCGGCAAGAGACGTATTGAAGCCCTATAAATAGGCCGAGAGTCTACATCATTTGTTACACTTCAGCATACCAAATCCACGCCATTCACTTCTATATTTCCACCCACTCCGTTGTTGGTGTCCAAAGAAGTATACGGATCCATCCACGCAAGAGAAGAAGAAGACCTTGTCGGGTTAAGGCTATTCACATCTCCTTCTCCCTCTTTGTATTCTCTTCTTGTAGTTGTGTGGATGGTGATGTAGAATTCTTTGTTAGATTTTTGGTTAGGGAAGATTTCCTTGTAAAACTCTTATGATCATTTATGGAATTCTCAAGTTTCTTAACCCGAGTTCTAATCTTCTTACAAGTAGAATGAATTAGCTACTTATTCTCTTATCTCTAAATCTTATTTAAGGTTCACAAGACAAGAATAGGATAGATTAAGATTTTGGTAATCTTTAACGTTTTCTTCTGCGCCTCAGCGGGAGCAAGACCTAAGGTTTAGGATTAACCTCTTATTTTCCATTATCCTGTTCATTTCACACATGAAATATTTGTGATTCGATGATAGATAATGAGTTCCTTTTATCAGACCCGAATCTGGAAGTGGTATTTACGAAATCAACGTTGCCGGATGTAATGCCGGATATAAGTTGTCCGACACATTCAAAGGCCTTGACTATGCCGGGTATAGGAGGTCCGGCATGAGACCCGACATTCTTTCATTTTGCGAGACTAAATTCTTTTTGAGACTTGCCACCTTTGATCATTGGTCGTATGATACTCTTACATTGACATCTCCTCAAATCAAAGTTAGTTAATAAGCTTTAGTTTAATTGTCACTTTCAATTCCCCCTTGTTTAGAATAGGTATTACCGGGATTAGGACTAGTTTTCTATAAGTCTCTTGGGTACGATTCTCTCAGTCGTAATATATTTACACTATACTCCGACCGGGTTTTTATTTGCTACCCGTAGTAGAGTTGTAGGATCAGTTTATTAGTTTATTCCTTTTATATATAGTTTTATCCCTACAATTTTCCTGTTAGCAAATTGGCGCCGTTGCCAGGGACTTGGAATTAGTCCAAGTCCTAAATTCGGTAAAACGCCCTATTCTTTATTTCTTATTTTTTATTCTTTATTTTAATCTGTTCATTTTGTTTTTCGGTTGAATATGTCGGGTACGATGCCGGGTATCCGATACCCGTCACATTCAACAACACTTATTAACTAACCCTTTTATTCATTGTTTTATTCGTTGTTTGCATAGGTTGATCGTGCCGTACTAATTGTCGGGTCTCCTACGTCCGGCATCTTGGAGGAAGTCCTACGCCGGATAGGATTTACCCGGCTCACCAATCGGCACATTCAACCTTTAACCTCTATTCTTTATTTTCTCTTCAAAGTTAGAGTCGTTTGTAAATATTTCTTTCTATGGTGGTACTCATGTTATCCTTCCCTTTTCCTTCCCGTTGTTTTTATTTTTTTTCTCTTCTCAATTTTTGAACATGCCGGGCATCAGGCCAGGTAAATTCGACCCGGTATTAGTGGAGAAGTCCACTGCCGGATATAACATGCCCGACACCGTGTCCGGCACGTTCAAAATTTTGTTTCTCTTTTAATTTTCGTATCTTTATTATTATTTCATTGCCTTATTATTTATTACTACAAAATATTATAACTTGTTGTTTCGCTCCTCATGAATATTTAAAAGGTGAATGCTTCTTCGGTCAACGAGTACTCCTGAAAATTTAGCCAACTTTGATCTGGAGATCGAGAGAACCCTGCTTCATACTTTAAGGCAACAACGAACCCTACAAGAAGTAGTTCCTACACAAATGGCAGCACCAACCGTCCGAAACATAAACCGGCCTTCCAACCAAGGCCAGAAACCAGCAATCGACCTTCCCCACCTTGCACAAAACGAATACGATGGCAAAAACTTAAGCCATATCATCAAATCAGATGCATCAAGGAGTTGGGTATGTTCGATGGTACGAATCCGGACGATGCTTTGCTCCACATCACCAAATTCTTACAACACACAAACAGCCTAACCTCCACAAACAATGTCCTCTAATACGCCAGACTTTCCCTCTTCCCCCATAGCCTCACGGGGAACGCCAGCAAGTGGTACCACAGTCTGACCCCCAGTACCATCACCACATGGGAGGACATGGCAACCAAGTTCTATGATAAGTTCATGCCTCCAAGTCGCACCCTAGAGATGATCGTCGAGATTTACAATTTCAGACACCCTAGCTTGGAGAACATCTGTGAGACTTGGGACAGATTCAAGGGCTTGCTGCGCACATGTCCACACCACGGCCTCACCAAGGAACAACTATCTCAGTTATTTTACAAAGGATTGGTCAATCAATGCAAGACGATGATCTTATCCTCCCTTGGTGCAGACATATTAAAGAAGCCTGGAGATCAATTCCTTAGTGGGGTTGAGTCTCTTTGCGAAAAGATTAGGGATTGGGCCACAGGTGGAACCAGGGGTGGTACCGCTGGTTTATATCAAGTGGGAGAGGGCGACGCTAAATTTGACAAACTAATGCAAAGTCATGAGCAGTTGTTGGAGAGCAACGCTCAAACGTCCACGAAGGTTAGCGCTCTACAGAAGGTGGTGGAGCAAATATCGATGAATCAACTTCCTCAACAGGCGAACATGGTTAGTGCACGACCACACGCTCCCAGCCCTGATATGCCAAACTTTCAGAATGTTGAGGAAGTCAATTATGTGAGTAACCAAGGGTATCGGCAGCCATGGCAACAGGGGAACCAACCCCCTCACAATTTCCAGAGTCAAGCCGGCTACCAGGGAGGTCAGAGGCAATACCGACCATCCCACCCTGCATCATCATCAGAGGCTGAAATGGCTGAACTTCGTGACATGATGTCAGCCCTGATGAACAAAACCCATACGCTCACAACGAGATCTCGACCATTTGCAAGGAGCACAAAACGTTGCAGTTGCAGCAGCTTCTGACACAACCACGACAACAAGGTCAGCTACCTTCCCAAACACAAACCAATCCAAGGGAGCATGCGAATTCGGTCACTTTCCTGTCGAGGATCTCGGATAATGCCAAGTAGCCTAAAAGGCTAAAGTGTAGGGCGGGTCCTCCTCACGCCTTCACTATCAGACAGGGGAGCCTTTCTTTCCCTTTAATCTTTTTCTTTTTATGTTTGTCATTTGATTTATGGTGAGTGATTTCATTATAATTATTTTTCAAGTTTTTTTAAAAAAATAAAAAAATCAATCAATCTAAATTTCTTTTCTCTTTTGAACACTGGGGACAGTGTTCCTGCCAAGTGTAGGGCAGGGACCCCCCGTTTTTTTAAAAAATAAGTTATAATAATATGCATAAGTTGTGACTTTATTCAATGTTTTACTAAACTTTTTGCATGTTTTTGATTGAGATGAGATTAGGAATGATTAAATGTTTGTTCTCTCAAGAGGTAAGCTTTCTAATGACTTGTAGATTCCTGTTTTTAACTTCTTGATTCTTTTTATTTAACATGAGTACATGATCTTTCTCCTAATTCTTTCCTTTATTTACTTCTGGGTATTATTTTCTTTCCTTTTTCAAAATTGTGAAAAAATCTTTTGGGTAAACATCTAAAAAAAGGTTTTTGTGAAAAAGAAGAAGAAAAAAAACAAAAAAGAAAGAAAAAAATCTTCTTCCAAAGGAAAAGCATTATATTCCTTGAGGTTGCAAAAACGTGCCTCAGAATAAAAGCAAGAAACGAGAGTTTTTCCTTTTGTTTTTCTCCTAAATTCCCTGTTCTTCAATGCAAAAAAAATCATGGTTGATTCAGAAACCCTTGCAAAATAGGGCTGAACATAGAAACCATCGATGAGTGTCTTGGCCCAAAAGTTTTTGATCGGTTTTGAATTTTTTTATTTTATACCCATTAGTATGTTTCTGATGGAATAAGGATGATTAAGTGATACTTGTGAAATAGAGTCAAATAGTTGAGAATATTTATCTAATTGTCATTCTAGAGTTTATCTGTTTTTTGCATAAGTGATTACTCCTTTATAATCTAATTTTGCTCGAGGACTAGCAAAAGGTAAGTGTAGGGCCTTGATAAGCAGCAGACTTATCATATTTTATGTGCTAGATTTAGTATTATATTTATCTAAATAAGGTTATATATATGTTATTTGTGCTATATTATGTATTAAAGTATGTTATTAGTTCAGTCTTATGTTTTAGGTGTTTTCTATGCAAGGAATGATTTTCTAGGTAAAAGTTCAAGTGATGTCGGACTCAACGCCGGGTTGATCCTACACGGCATTAACACAGAACAGGAAAGATGCTTTGCCGGATACAATGCCGGGTAGATCCCATCAGGCATAAGTAGAAAGTCACCACGGTTGACCAAGCGATAGCAGTTATTGACCGTTGGTGATTTGGCTAGTGCCGGGTATGATGTCGGGTATCTCCTACCCGGCATATGCACTGTTTTGCGCGGAATTGGTGGTTTTGACCGTTAACAGTTGGGCACATTTTCCACGTGTGCCAGCTACTGATGATCCGGCACGACGCCCGGCAAGAGACGTATTGAAGCCCTATAAATAGGCCGAGAGTCTGCATCATTTGTTACACTTCAACATACCAAATCCACGCCATCCACTTCTATATTTCCGCCCACTCCGTTGTTGGTGTCCAAAGAAGTCTACGGATCCATCCACGCAAGAGAAGAAGAAGACCTTGTCGGGTTAAGGCTATTCACATCTCCTTCTCCCTCTTTGTATTCTCTTCTTGTAGTTGTGTGGATGGTGATGTAGAATTCTTTGTTAGGTTTTTGGTTAGGGAAGATTTCCTTGTAAAACTCTTATGATCATTTATGGAATTCTCAAGTTTCTTAACCCGAGTTCTAATCTTCTTACAAGTAGAATGAATTAGCTACTTATTCTCTTATCTCTAAATCATATTTAAGGTTCACAAGACAAGAATAGGATAGATTAGGATTTTGGTAATCTTTAACGTTGTCTTCTGCGCCTCAGCGGGAGCAAGACCTAAGGTTTAGGATTAACCTCTTATTTTCCATTATCCTGTTCGTTTCACACATAAAATATTTGTGATTCGATGATAGATAATGAGTTCCTTTTATCAGACCCAAATCTGGAAGTGGTATTTACGAAATCAACCTTGCCGGATGTAATGCCGGATATAAGTTGTCCGGCACATTCAAAGGCCTTGACTATGCCGGGTATAGGAGGTCCGGCATGAGACCCGGCATTCTTTCATTTTGCGAGACTAAATTCTTTTTGAGACTTGCCACCTTTGATCATTGGTCGTATGATACTCTTACATTGACATCTCCTCAAATCAAAGTTAGTTAATAAGCTTTAGTTTAATTGTCACTTTCAATTCCCCCTTGTTTAGAATAGATATTACCGGGATTAGGAATAGTTTTCTATAAGTCCCTTGGGTACGATTCTCTCGGTCGTAATATATTTACACTATACTCCGACCGGGTTTTTATTTGCTACCCGTAGTAGAGTTGTAGGATTGGTTTATTAGTTTATTCCTTTTATGTATAGTTTTATCCCTACAATTTTCCTATTAGCAGTGTTGTATTTCTTTAATTAATAATAATGGTTTGGTTTTTGGTTATTTGTTTAGGCCACTTGTTTATTTGCGATTGTGGTAGTAATACTCCGGATTAGGTTTTAGTTCCGCTGCTAAATATTAAATTAAAATTGTTGAATAATTAACTAAATAAAATGTTCAAAAGTTTAGGGTGTTACAATGAGGGATGTAATTTTACCTAAAATATAAAATGAAAAACTAACCAATTATAGCAGGACAAGTATCATGTAGTAAAAAGTGGATAGGTTCAAACTAATGAGTTCAACAAATAAAAAATAGCCACATGGACAATGTTTTATAATAAAGGTCTTTACCTTCAAGCTTGAAATCAAACTGACCCTATCTAGGTTGAGAACGAGCTTGAGCCTGTTTGATAAAGCTTGGAAAACTAGCGATTTTCAAAGCTCATATTTGAACTATAGTAATTTCTAGTCCATTTACAAATTAACACATGCCACAAGATTATTAACGAAGATGTGAGTGAGTTTAGTTAAGAAAACCTCTTTTTAAAGAAACTCAGTAAACAAAGATAGAGATTGTATGAGTGTAATAAAAAAATATTTGTTAGTGGGGTGTATGCACTTTCCTTATTATGGATGCCCTAAAAGCTCTCAGCAGTGAACAAAGGGACCTAAACCGTTAAATATGTTTGAGCTATCATAGGTAGCTAGTATGATAATACTGCCCACTATACATGTGAGTTAGCACTTTAAAAGTAATAGAATATAAATTGTTATAATTTATAAGATACAAGTTTGATATGAGAAATTTTTGTATTATTGTTCATCTATATTCAAATTTTTTAAAACAATACTGGTTTTTATATGTTTTGCAAAAGGTTAAACTATTATTTTTGTATACTTTACGGTGATACGCTAAAAGTTAGAATGATTCACTATAATGGTAGTGTGATTCATTAATCAAAAAGGGCTGAACCATACATTTTCTTAACATATACTATAACACTCTCTTAACCTTGTTATTATCCCTAATTCATTTTATTAGGCGACAAAATTTCTAAACTTTTGGAGTTATCGCCACACTCTCCCACAAGTGTTAAGGCTATATGGGAAAATATTTTCTTATTTGAATTATAGCAAACTAATGATCTTGAGTTCTCGCAAGATTGCAACATGATCTTTGCTGATTATTTACATTCTCAACCATAAATTCTAAACCTGCTTAGACGACATGAAACAAGTGAATCCACACCGGGATTCCAATCAACCAAAGACTAAAGAGAGTTACATACTCTTAACCATAAACCAAGACCAAAATCTAAGAGAAAGGCTAAAAAGGGGGAATTAATGCTTATACATTTCAAATCCAAAAACATTTTCACCTAAACCCACAATCAAGGATCGACAATCAGTACTAAAGGGGTTATTAGTAGACCAAGATTTGGGCTGTTGTCTAGCTGTAAATTTAAGGGTCAACAATCAGTAGTAAAGAGGTTATGGATGCAAAGATCCATCCCGAGATACTCACATCCTAGATTAGTTAGATTAATTTTATTGCTTTCTTTTATTTTTCCGTCTATCAAACCAAATATTCTCAGCTTACATTTATGCACTTTTGTTAATATTTATCCACACTTACTAAACTTATAAATGGTTAGATAGTTGTAAGTCTCTATGGACACAGACCTTGTTGAACTACAACGATTGGTTTCACTGCCAATTAGTTAGCAAAATACTTTTATAGTATTCAACACAACAATAGCCCAAGTGGTCTCACGTTCATTCACAAATAATTATGTCAGTAGTCCATACAATTCAAAGTTCCTTCAAAGGGAGTACCAAATATTTTAGACGTAATAAGAATAGTTAACACTATTTATCAATCATAATACAATGCTCAGGGTTGCACAATACAAGTTTATCATTCATAAACAATTTCCACAGCTTGTATGCAAACATAAGGGGAAATAATTTTCACAATCAAAATTTCGAAGGTACATGGCTAAGCACAAGGGGAAAAAATTCCCTCAAATCAAATTCTAAAAGCACATGGCCAAATACAAGGGGATATTATTCCCACATATCCAATTCCAAAGACATATGGCCAATCACAAAGAATCTAATCCCAACATTCTAATCCACGTCACCTCACTAGACCCTTAAGTGTGCACACCCCCTATGGTACCTTTAAACTATATAGTAGATAATAGAGCTTGAGCAGACCCCAAGGATATTGGGCTGACCATCAAGGTCATACGGTTATACTACCACGATTTATGGGGTTTTCCCCATCACATTAATCAATTCCTTAACCATTCAATATTCCACGGATCACCAAGATCAAGATGTATTCATTCAAATTTATACTAGGATCACTTGGATCTTTAGTTTCCACAATAACTCGCACCTCAAAATATATCAAGTCTATGTTATATCAACAACCACACACATACTAAGATATTTAAGATCTCTAGCTATTCACAACCAAGATCACCTATTAAGGGCATGATCATACTTCATTTTCATCAGACATATCATAATAAATTAGACATTAATTGTTAGTTATTGGGCTAAAGATAGGTCGATCAGCTTGTCTCCCCGGCTTTCCCATGTCTTCAAGTTGGACTAGTGACAAGGATCTCAGCCACGTGGAGATAGGGTTGACATCACTCAGGATGGGTTGTTAGAGATGAAGCTTACTTGTCTTACTTGATTGTCCCTTAATTATGGAAAGAACACATGCTATCTTGGGTACTAATGATATGTTAGGGAGGAGTGCGAGTTGGTAAGCAAGTGTGTCTAAGTTGGTAATGACGGGTCGATTGATGCGACTGATGGGACAGGGCGTCCGGTGGGCACGTACTAAATCATGAGTGCTCCTTTTGACGAGAGAAATTCATTAGGATTTTAGTTGGTGAAACTCGACTGCCTGCTGCCAAGGTCTTGACTTTTCTCCCGAGTTGGCTCCGTCCGACTTGCTGGTCTTGACGCATGGCGATCGAGGCGAAGATCTTACATCCTGGTTGTGGATTATCCTCATATGGGTTCATGTAATTTATAGAGAAGAATATATAATTAGTCTAATGATTAAGGTGGAATTGATTACACCATACCAACAAATGTGATAAGTCACATTTGACGATTAGATGGTCAACTACAGAAAGACGGTAGCAAATATGGCACAACCTTAGTTACGTAAAATATGTCAAAAGTTTAGAGTGTGACATTATATTTTGAACATATACTCACTCATATTCAAAAGATAAGTTATTTTGACCTTGGGATGTATATTCAAATTATAAATTAGAGAAATTTCACCAAATACCACTAAGTTTTACTTAATTCATAATATACAACTGTGTTTTTTAGATTATACATGATAACACTAAGATTTAACTAATTTCATCAGACAACGCGTCATCTCATATTTCATTAACTGCTACGTTAATATCTTTTGGAAAAAAAATATCTTAAATACACTTATTGTTAATTAACCACCTAACAGAGATCTATCATATCGATAAATTTCACAAGTCTATGTTACGTGGTTGACTAATAGTAGGTGTATTTTAAAAAAAATTAGGGATATTAATAGAGCAGTTAACAAAATATGATACAAAATATTATCTGATAAAATTAGTTAAACCTTAGTTAAGATATCATAAAATAAATAAAAACTCAGTGGTATTTAGTAAATGTTCCTATAAATTATGTTAAACTATTTCAGCAGTTTAATACTTTTATCCTTTATACTTTTTAAATTACTATTTAACTACTCTCTACTTTTTATTTTCTAACTAAAATATGCTTATTATTTTACTATTTTCATACAAAAGTAGAAGTATACTGGCCATTTTAAACTAAGTATGAAAAGGTTTAAAAAGACTTATATTTTTAACATAAAAAAAAAATAACTTCCCAAATATAAAAAGTCAATGATATCACATTACAACAAGGAAACCAATTAATGATCATGTACATGATGTACATCCTATCTTCTAACCCCCTTCGTGAAAGCGATAACCTCATTAGCTGTAACACGCATGCCAATATATTAATACCAAGTGGAAAAAGCACATTTTCCAACAATCTAGGACCTCCTAATTCATCCTTAATTGAACACTTTAAATGGACAACTGAAACTTCCGAAGTTACTATCACACGGATGGTCATTAGTATCAGTCAAATGGTTATCATTAACTTCCATCGTTACTTCACTGAGAGTTTGAAGTACCAAGCGGAATGGAGGGATCTTGAAGAAGAGAAGAGATTTGAGGGGCAGGAGGAAGGTGGAATCACATCATCCGAGGATATGTTAAATTCTGAAAGCAACACACAACTTCTCACCAGCCAGCCTACTTCCTACTTAAATACGTGTTAACTACTATAACATCAGTACCAAAAAAAAGGGAGATTGGAAGGAATAGCTCACCTAACATCAATGTAGTTCTTAGAAGAATTGGCATATGTTATCTTTAGTAGCAAAGGGAACTATCACGCTAAAGGGTAAAATACACAAAATATCTGGCCAATCTTCGCTGTTACTTGCCACCTTGAATTCCACATGGTTGACAGGTTACATTAACTTGAAATCTCTAATGGTCCCCATGTCACCATGTTATGCGAAGAGGAAAAAAAATCATGTGGGATTAGAAATTATCTCACTTGTCATTTACTGGTCATGATAAAAAAAAGAGGAACAACAACCATGCATGCTGAAAACTGCGTTACAAGACAATAATCTATCATCCCTGTATTTCTGAAGGTCCTATCAACTAATATGAATCTCCCAACTAATACTTACCCTCAACCGTCAAAGAAATTAAGGGCATTCTATACTACGTAATAATGTTACCTTGTCAAAGTTTGTGTAGAGTCTTCAGCCGAAAAAAAGGAGGGGAATAGAAAAAATGCTCAAATATGTTGATAAGCAAGGTTTGGCGAAGAGATAATTTCAAGTTCAAGAGAGGACCCATACATAAAATGATGTACTGCCCTTCCTAAGCTACAGTCAGCTGGGCTGACAAAATTCTTCTGGTATCTTGACGTTTAGTTTTCACAGGTGACAAACACAGACAGACGTGAGATAAGAGACGGAAAGCAACTGCAAAACATCTCTCTCTCCTCACACACACACAAATATGATATGATATGAGGCTACCTTTCCATTTGGTCAGTTATCAGAATGCAATAAATTAGAGGAGACGACACTGAAATTGAATGTAAATCAGCTCTGTACGCAAAATTTGAATAAAATGGAATAGAAATTATGGAAAACTGTGTTTCAAACGGTGGAGGCCACAGACGCACCTAATTGTCCCTGACTGCGCACCTCATTCTCTAGTTCTAATTCAGTTAGCCTCAACCAGCACTTTCAGTTTTCCCACTGACAGTACCCTGTAACAAGCAGTTGCAATTATTCTCTTCCGTCTCAGCAACATACCTTCGCTTTAATTCTTTCCCAATATCTCTCTCTCTCTCTCCGTCCCAGTCACTCCACTCCTATCCATTCCAACCCAAATTTTCAACAAGTTTCTTCTCTCACCATCGCACCCCACTGCCTTGTACTAGTCTGAATTGTAATCAGCCTTCACTGAAAGCGGATTCATCAACCACCCAGGAGCTCTCTGGTTAAGGTATGCTTCATTCTTGAAACTCAAACATTCACTACCATAGTGAATCATTTTCTTCGCCATATCTTCTTAAATTAGGCATAGATGTTTAGGTAGCTAACAATGTGAGATCATGTCTTCCCAGGCAACAGGTATAAAAAAAAAAAAAAAAAACTGGTTTTTATGATTCATCTCTCCAAGTTTCCGAGATAGAAGCGATCATATATCAGGTTTCAACCTCTCCCCCTCCTAGAACTATGTTCACGAGATGAGACTGTCCCTTTCTTCTAGGCTTCAAAAGGCACTCGCCCTTTCATGCTATACTAAATGAAAGGCTGGGAATTCAACCCCTACTGTGTCTTCGAAGGTTTCATGCCAACAAAACAAGAGTATAATCATACATCCATTCATTACCATCGTCACATAATAATTTGGTCTTGTAAGTTCAAAGAGAACCTAGTTTCTGCTAGGCTCAACACATCCATGTTATAGCCCTTCTTTTCTTTTTAGTTTTCTTTCCTTCTTTTGGTTGATGGACTAGGGAGGTAGAGGGAAGGTGGTTGATGTGGAATGCTAAGTCTGGTGTTCATGCACCTCAAAATATAAACGCGTTGATCTATCTGTCTCTCCACAATACCCACCTCAAAAAATGGTATCCACATTTCGTTTCCCAAATTTGACCTTTGAAAATATATGCCTACCTCTACCTACCTATAGATGTAAAGCAATGTCCTAATTTTGGCTAAACCTTGACTCTACAAATCACCTTCTTTTCTAACGTCTCCTGCCCAACTTTCCGTTATTAGCAACGAAGGTTGCCTTTTTCTTTTCCTCAATTTTCAACTTTCTGTTTCTTTTGCCTTACTGACAAATAGTTGAAGACACCCCAAGTTCGTGAAAGAAACAGGATTTGACAAGAAAATCATGGTATAACAGAACCTATAACTAAATTTGGTGAAAATTCAGTAAAACTAACAGTTAAACCAGATGCCCTGTTGAAAAATTGATTTGATCCCAGCATCCAGCAATGAGTCAAAGCAATACACTGATTGTCCAGCTTCTGCCCTGACCCAGCCTTTTGTGTTGTGCTCTGGTATTTCTATGCTTAACAGAGGGCCTGCCAAAAATAAGATAACCCCATCCCAGAATTCATAGTACCTTTTGGCCGAGGTCATACTTCTCCATTGACAGGAGAAAGGCAAGTTTGTGCACCATGTTTCTTCCTCCTACATATAATGTTGAGTGTGCCGTAAGGGCATCAAGTTAAGTTAGGCAAGTTTGTGTTCATTTTGAGTCGCTTTCATTTGAAGAACTTCTCAAAATTGTTTCGGCTGAAAATTCTCTTGGATGTTATAACCAGTCATTCCAAAATGGGAGACAGAAAAAGAAAAGGTATTAAAGTTTTGATTATTACCTAATATAACTTGTCCTGGCTCTTCAGGTGCAGGAAATCATCCAGCTTAACAGAGAAAGGTGGAGTTTGTAGACTGATTCAAGATTCATGAAGAATTCCGCCTTCCCGGCTGGGGAAGATTCAAAGCCCTTGACCACATTCGTTCATGCCGACACTAAAAGTTTTCGAGAGGTTGTTCAAAGATTAACAGGTCCATCAGAGACTGATACATCTCCAGAAACCACAGTTCCAAAGGAGGGGAATAACAATGTAGGAGTAAGAAAACCAACCTTCAAACTTCATGAAAGAAGGCAATATAGAGCAAAGCTTGAGATAATTAAACCACCTTTGCGTTATAGACCAGGATCATCTTCAGCCTTTCCTCAGGCAGATTTGAGATCACCAGATCAACAACAGAGCTTCTCACTTTCGGCATCATGGAATTTGAGCCCTCTGGGCACACCAACGAGATGCTTCTCCAATCTGACGCTAGGCCAAAAAGTATCACCTGACCTGAACATAGAAGAAGAAGAGAAAGCCATCAAAGAAAGAAGGTTTTATCTTCATCCTTCACCTAGAGCAAACCACATGTCGGCTGAGCCGGCATTGCTCAACTTGTTTCCTCTTAGTTCTCCTGATAGAATGAAGGGTTCTTAAACATTTGACGTTTCCATGGATTAGGTAATATAAAGGAAGACATTCCCTTCTCTGTTTCTTCCTTTTTGTTTCGTGGGTTATACCGTTGGAAAGTGCTCCGTGGATATTGGAAATCTCATTAAATATCAGATATGAAGATAATCAGTATCCGCTGACCCGCTCTTTGGAGTCACTCTAAGATAACAGAAACCAATTCCTGCTTTACACGTTCAATCATAGACAGTAAAAGAGAAGAGATGTTTTCCAAGCCCTGCTCTTCTACTTAATTGAAGCACGTAGTGCTGAAATTAGAAAGATATAGGGGCTAAAAGTATGTCAAACAAAAAGTAACTAGTTAGTTGCTGAGATGATGCGTGAGACATACAACAACAACAACAACATCAAAGCCTTATTCTCAAAACATTTGGGATAACGCTAGCATGAATCAATATATGAAGTCGGGCAAAGTCATTGACATAAAAAAGAGAAAAACACAAAGGAGTGGGAAAATGGAAATGTCACGGCGACGGGGGAAGGAGTAGAAGAGTAGAACGGAGTTATCATAACAAGGTGGAAATTTCTAAATTTGGGTAGAGAAAATACCAAAAAACGAGAGTAAACGAAAAGGAAATTATAAAGTAGCGAGGGGTACAGGAAGACAATCAACACAATATCACAGTCCATCGCTTGAATACTTCGTCATCATTCTGCCCTCTCTAAAGACATTCTCTCACCTATCCGGGGTAGCCACATGTCTGTTAGTGAGGAGGCGGTTAGTGATTCACCTGAGTGGGTGGTGTACCAGCGTAGGAAGGGTAGTGGCCACTGGCCAGATTGGGACAGCTGGCTAGTACCTAACAATGTCCTTCTGACCATTCTAGCCCAGGTATGTTTGGGTCTTCTCTCCCTTTCCTCCCTGCCTCCACTCCGTACGAGGCATATAGAGAGAAAAAAACTTAGCTCATGCAGAGGTTAGAATTAAGACAGAACTATCCGATATCGTTGCATTTCTTCTAGAAAGTTAAGAAGATCGAGATCTGCCATTTTCAGCTTTCCTAAAACATTTTAAATCCCAGATGATCCACGCCAAGTTCAAAGAGATGAAAAAAATACTAGATGCTAGTGAAACAATCAAGATCTGCGATTTTCAGCTTTTCTAGAACATTTTAAAGCCTGCAGATCCATTAAGTCAAATTCAAAGAGATGAAAAGATTGAAAGCACACCTCGTAAACCAAGCTGAATGTGGATTCCGGTCATGCAAAACTAAATCCCAGCTGTAAGATGCGAATCCAACGTACATAGGCTGGAGAAGAATGTTAAAGTCGACTCCATTATTCTGCCACGAACATTTTTTAATTGTTAGGGTTAATGTCTCACAGAATTACTTTTAACAGTTAGTAAAGCAAGGATCATCCCAGTTCCGCCTCTCAGTAAATATGCATGTCATGAGAATGTTGGGCATGAAAATAACTAAGATGAAAAGCAGCATATATCATACTTAAGTTAAGATGACCCAAAAAGAGGTGATGATCGTGTGTTGAAGTAATTATTAAAGACTACACGCCCGTATGAATCCATGATGATAATAGAATGTTATCCCATGGGCCAGGAGAAGTTTTTCTAATTACCAAAGGGAGTCCGACAAGAACCAGTTTCTGTGTAGACGTGAGAATGCCATAACTCCACTAGTTTGAGACTTTGAGTCTGTCCCTTAAATATTGTTCTTCGAGGCAGCAAAGATGGTGACCAGAGCTATAAAGATAACTTCAGTCACCACCCAAAAGTTCTGGCTTAAATGATCTGTGACTGACTCAGAAGTGTGGATTTCTCAACTTAAATGCATCTTTACAACTGCAGCCCATCTAGCCATAAGTGTAGAGAATCATTTTCCCTGGTTTCCAGGCGAGAATAGTAGAATAAATGAATCTCCCTATGGACTATTCAACCCTGCTGAAACCTGCTGGCTTCTTTGCAAAGTCAGTTTTCTCTATCAACTTCCTTATCTCTACAACTGCATCCCATCTAGCGTCTGCAGCATACATATTTGAAACTGAAATACAGCTCCCAACATCAGTAACCTCTAAATCAACCAGCGTGGTGGCAACTATCTTGCCCAGCTCATGCTCATTATATATTCTGCAAGCATTAAGCAAAGTGTTCCATATCTTTGCATCAGGTTCTAAAGGCATATCTGTCATAAAATTATAGGCATCTCTAACTCGGCCTCCCCGAGCAAGCAGGTCAACAACACAAGCATACTGTTCCATGGTAGGTTCAATATGATGATCCTTTGAAGAATGAAAGATATCCAGGCCTTCCTCAACCAGACCAGAATGACTGCAACCTGATAGAACAGCAGTGATTGCAACATTATCCGGTCTTAGACCCAACTGACGCAAGTGGACATATACCTTCAAAGCTTCTTCTCCCATGCCATTCCTAGCATACCCACCAATCATAGCAGTGAAGACAACAAGATCGTTTCGTTGACGCAATTGGAAAAGCTTCTGAGCAGTGAGTATGCTACCACATTTCGAGTATATGTCTATCATAGAAGCCTCTAAGTGAACATCCTTAAGGCACCCTCTTATTACATACCCGTGGCACTGCCTCAAGAGGTGGACCGAGGACATTCTAGAGCAGATGGGAAGAATACTCATAATAGTGGCAGTGTCAGGTTTCATTCGTAAAGTTTGCAGTTCATATAAAATGTTGAGAGCATCATTGTGAAAACCATTTTCAGCAAAGACATGGATCATCAGATTCCAAGTCATAAGATCAGCTGTAGAAACAATCTCAAACAATCTGCAAGGAGCAGCATCTGGACTGTGATTCATATATCCAACTGCTGTTGTATCATGAGGATCAACAATGCTGTTGCTGGAAAAGCTCTTGAAAATCTTGAAAGCATAACTGACATTCCCACACTTACCATATGCATCAAGCACTGTGGTCATGAGCATAGGCTCTGCACCATCATGAAAGTGAAATGCCCTTATTAGATAACCGTGTGCTTCTTTCACCTTTTTGGATCTATAATATTTTCCATAAAATTGGACCAAAACTGACAGAGTCACCGAATCTGGTCTATGCCCTTCTTCAAGCATCCAGTGCAAGAGGTTAATTAACTGTGACTCATATCCTCCACCTGCAAAACTATCAAGCATGGCATTCCAAGAAATTATGTCCCTTTGAGAAGAAACTAAGAATATGTTGTAAGCTGCATTAATGTCACCACAGCTTGCATAGAAACTTATCAGGGCATTATGAATTGCGACATCATCATGTAGTATTGGATGTCGTATGACATAACTGTGTACTTGCTTTCCCAGTCTTAAACTATTTGGACTGGAAAAGGTAGGAAGAATGCTTAATAGTGTGACTGAATCTATCACCACTTCATGACCAGAAACCATTTCATGAAACAGACGAAATGCTTTTTGCCACTCGTTTATAAAGGCACAGCCTGCAATCATGGCATTCCATGAAATTGTATCTCTAAGGAGCATGCTTCGAAATAAGTATTCAGCTTCTCTAGACTTCCCAAGCCTCAAATAGAAGCTTATAAAAGCATTGATAACAGAAGTGTCCACTTGTAGTTCAACCCGGCGTTGCATATAAGCATGGAGTTCCCTGCCTAAAAGTCCAGCGGTATTGCTATCGGCAGTAGAAAAGGTAGGTAAGATACTAGAAATTGTCACGTGATTAGGCTCAACTGACTCTTGTAGCATATCTCTGAACGTCGTATATGCCTTATAATTCATCCCATTCTCAGAAAAGCCAGAAATCATTGCATTCCACGAAACAGTGTCTTTATCAATAATGTCAAGGAAAACTTGATGAGCATCGCTGCAGGCATGACCCGATTTGGCATACATTGATACAAGAGCATTACCAGCAAGAGTACCAGATCCAATCCCAGATTTTACCATATACGAGTGTACGCTCTTTCCCTCATATAGCATCCCTAGCCGGGCAAAAACTGGAAGAACAACAGCAACAGTAATAGGACTAGGCTTCGGGTCACCACGGGCAAGCATTGAGTAAAACAATCTTACAGCGGTCGTATCATGTTTCTGAGACCCAGAAAACCCAGACAGAACGATATTCCAGACAACAGGATCAGGCTCTGGAATTTCAAAAAGCAGCTTCTTACATTCACCGAACGCCCTAGACTTTGCATAGAAGTTGAGGAGTCCTTTCGCTACGGACAGGCATGAAAGATGGCCCGACCTGAGGGTAAGGCTGTGAAGAGCTCTCCCAACGTTAGTAGCAGAGAGAAGAGTGCACGATTTGAGGACACCTGCCAAAACAAAATGTTCAGGTTTAAAAGCATACGGCCACCGCACCTTCTCAAGGAACAGCGACAGAACATGGTCGTGTTTAGCATCCAAAAAATGGTTTCTGATAACTTCAGCCCACGTCCTGGGATCAGATATATGCATGTTTGAAATATGAAGGCTTTTTGAAAAACTTTCCTGGGGAACCCGCTATAACATCGATCGGAGCTTCAGCTCACTTCATTTTACTTCCCTCGTCATTCACAATCATTTGTGTTCGTGAACGATCAATGAACACTACTGGTAGCTGGCATGAAATTAGGCTTCACAGAATGCGTGTTTATCCCCGTATTTGTGGCCTTTCCTCGATTACTTGGTGGGTGCGGCGAGAAAGCAAACAGCATTGAACAGAACGCGATTTAAATGGTCGGATTGTAGGAATCATAACGAGGACAGGCAGTTTCAGCTTCCAGAGCACGATCATGAGCGAAGGAAGGAGATGACGGTGACAGTAGACCTCAGAGGAACTACGCAATCAATCCGAAGAGTGATGGATAGCGAACCCACAATGGTAACGGACGGGGTTCAATCTCTGAAGCAGAATTGTTTCCTTGTTCTGATTATCTATATCTTGACAAAAATAAGTTGAGAACCAGAAGGTCCAGAAGCGCGCTCATAGACTCATACGACACAGTTCAGCGAGGAGCAACACGCGGTTCTATTGGGCATATCTGTTTTGGTGTAAATGTTTGTTTTGTATGTAGCACTATGTTTTTTTTTGAGAAAATTATATCGTCACCCATGACGTTTGGTGAAATTACACAGCCCACCCACGAGGTTTCAAAAATTACATTGCTCATCCATGTGGTTTCCACAATTTTACATCCAACAACTTTTCTAATATTTGATCAACTTAAAAGATGGTTAAATGATATCCAAATTTGATGAGACTTTACATGGACGATATTAAAGTGTTATATTTTGGTAAAACGTGAAATCCAACGTTTTTTAAGCTCATATATGATCCGTGGGACCCGATGAACGTGTCTCATGTTTCATTGGGCCCCACAGGTCATATATGACCTTAAAAAACTTTGGATTTGGCATTGAACAAAAATATAACACCTTAGCATCGTCCATGTAAAGTTTCATCAAATTTGGATATCATTTAACCATCTTTTAAGTTGATCAAATATTAGAAAAGTTGCTGGATGTAAAATTGTGGAAACCACATGGGTGGGCAATGTAATTTTTGAAACCTCGTGGGTGGGCTGTGTAATTTCACCAAATGTCATGGGTGGGCGATGTAATTTTCCCTTTTTTTTTTTTTTGAAATAAAGTATGTAGCACTATGTTATGAGTGGAGAGCGTGGGATTTAGGTGGGAACCACCCGTTTATGATACATTTATGTCATCAAATATGTCATGTTGATGACCAAACGAAGGCGAAGTCGTTTAGAAAGGGTGTCGAGCAGGGTTGAACTGGGGTTACAAACACGTCTTCAAAACAACCGGTCTTAGCTACATGTAGATGTATGCAAGATGGCTACATTGCTGACATGGTGCTGACATGATAATTAGTATATCAAATAAAAAATTAAATATGGCTTGGCCAAATACCATCGCATCGTGCGTGGTTTTACTTTTTTTTTTCTTTAAAGATTTTTTTCCTTTTTATTATTATAAAAATTTTAAATTGTTGTAATTTTTAATATATGAGTCTAAAATGAAAAAAAATTATATCATTATTCACCTAAATTCAAGCTCTTCAAAACAAGACCAGACATGGATATGTTTTGATAACTTTTTAAAAAATATTTTTACATGTATAGTGTATAGAACGTAAAAAAACTTGTACAGATGGTCATACAAACCTGTACAAATGTTCATTAAAACATGTACATCCACACGTAAAAACATGTACATCATCGCATTAAAAACATACAGATGATCACATAAACCTGTATGAATCATTACATATGTACATCCTTAGATTAAAATCTGTACATATAAGGGAGAAAACTTGTACAAATAGCCATATAAACATGTAAAAATGTTCATTAAAGAACATGTACATTCTCACGTTTGAACATGTACATTGTCACATTAACACATGTACATTCTCACATTAAAATATGTACATACATCCTCACATTAAAGTATAGAATGACTTATACATGTAAAAATAATTTTTTTTCAAAGTTGTCAAAATATATCCATGACTGGTCTTATTTTGAAGAGCTTGAATTTAGATGAACAATGATATACTTCTTTTTATTTTAGACTTATATATTAAAAGTTATAATTATTTAAATTTTGTATTGTTATAAAGATAAAGGGAAAAAATTAAAAGGAAAAAATGCAGAAAGAAATCATGCGTGAATAGTTGTCTGTGCGCGCGATTTTTTTTCTTCTTGTTTTGGTCCATCAGTACAAAACTACCCTGCTGTAGCTATCTCTGGCTACAGTGACATGTAGCTAAGAATTAGCGCTTCAAAATTACAATATGCATTCAATACTTATGATATATTACAAATATCCCTTGTTACAATTCGAAATGAATGAAGATAACACTGTTAGGACATCTTTAGAAAATTCAGATGAAAATTTTACTGCCAAAGACCTACAAGGTAATCATTTTGAGGTATTTTTATCATTTTCTATAGTTTTTAACTAGATTTAAGTTTAAACAAGGAAAAAGAGAAAGAAAAAATAAGTAAAAACATTCAAAACCGGTTAAAGTTTGTCAACACTAGTCACATAGTCAAAACCGGTGGGCATTAGTAAAAACCGGTCAAAACCAGTCTATAAAGTCAAAACAATCAAAAGAAGTCCAACCGGTCTAAAACGGTCAAAACAAATCCAAAACCGGTCAAAAGTGACTGGTTCACCCCAATGGCCATCGTTGGTGCGCGCTTGCCTGCACTTGCGTCACCGCACGCGCGCCAGCATTCTCGTGTGCACTGCATGGTGACATCACCACACGCCCCACGCTCCTCACATGCCCCGCGTCATGCGCGCCTGTGCTAGCCATGTAGCCGTGCCCATGCACGCCATGTTGTCGTCCTGGTTTTGACGTTTTTAACCTTTTGTTCTGTCTTATTTTGTTCCATTTTTTACCATACTTCAACCCAAATCTTTTCAAAAATGTAAATTAAGTAAGAACAAATATTGAGAATTTGGAATGAAAAAATAAAACCCCGTTTGATTGGGTAGGGTCATACTGATTTATGGCATTTTTTACTGTTTTTTTAGAGTAAATTACTCAAAACCCCCTTAAGGATTTGGGATATTACAGTTAACCTCCTTGTGTTTATCATAATTATTGGTAACCACCTCAAGGTTAAGGTATCTTTGACTACGAGCCCCCAAACTATAACTCAATGATCAAAAAGTTAACTATGTGTTGACCTATCAGCTTAATCACATTAATAATGTCAGACTGGACAATAAAACTGCTTAATCAACATCGTATAACTCTCTCTTATCCCACTTTAGATGCATTTTCAAGGAAGGGTTGACATTTTTAAGAAAATAACAATACAGCTTAAGTAGTGTTTTTTGTCCAGCATGACCTTATTAATATGATTAAGCCGATAGGTTAACATATAGTTAACTTCCTCATAACAGAGTTATAGTTTGGGGGCTCGTAGTCAAAGATACCTTAACCTTGAGGTGGTTACTAGTAATTATGATAAACACAAGGGGGTTAACTGTAATGTCCTAAATCCTCAAGGGGGTTCTGAGTAATTTACTCTTTTTTATTATGTTCCATCTTTTACCATATTTCAACCTAAATCTTTTTTTAAAATGTAGATTAAGTAAAACGAAATATTGAGAATTTGGAATAAAAAAAGGCACATTTGGCTGTGTAGGGTTGTGAGTTCTAGCATTTTAAATTACTCAGAACCCCCTTGGGGATTTGGGATATTACAGTTAACCCCCTTGTGTTTATCATAATTATTGGTAACCACCTCAAGGTTAAGGTATCTTTGACTACGAGCCCCCAAACTATAACTCTATGATCAAGAAGTTAACTATGTGTTGACTTATCAGCTTAATCACATTAATAATGTCATACTGGACAACAAAACTACTTAATCAACATCGACTAACTCTCTCTCATCCCACTTTAGATGCATTTTCAAGGAAGGGTTGACATTTTTAAGAAAATAACAATGCAGTTTAAGTAGCATTTTTTGTCGAGCATGACCTTATTAATATGATTAAGCTGATAAGTTAACACGTAGTTAACTTCCTGATAACAGAGTTATAGTTCGGGGGCTCGTAGTCAAAAACACCTTAACCTCGAGGTGGTTACCAGTAATTCCGATAAACACAAGGGGGTTAACAGTAATATCCTAAATCCTCAATGGGGTTCTGAGTAATTTACTATTATAGTTTTTTTCTTATTCTATTCCTGTTTTTCTCATATTTCAACCCATATCTTCTTAAAAACTGTAAATTTGGTAAGAAAATATTTAGAATTTGGAATTAAGTGGGTAGGTAAGGCCTCGTTTGGTTGTGTAAGGTCTCGTATATTTGAATTTGTAAGTTAGGGTAAGAACATAAAGCTTTGAGTAAATTACTCGGAACCCCCTTGAGGATTGAGCATAATACAGTTAACTCCTTGTGTTTATCATAATTATTGGTAACCACCTTGAGGTTACAGTATCTTTAACTATGAGTCCCTGAACTATAACTGCATTATCAAAACATGAACCACGTGCTGACCCATCAACTTAATCACATTATCAATGACATGCTGGAAAAAAACACTACTTAATCAGCATTCTTATTGTCTGAAAACGTCAACCCTACCTCGAAAATGCATCCAAATTGGGATCAGAGAGACTTAAACAATGTTGATTAAGAAATTTTGTTGTCGAGGCTGGCATTAATAATGTGATTAAGCTGATGGGTCAGCATATAGTTAACGTTTTGATAAAAAAGTTATAGTTCAGGGGCTCATAATCAGAGATACTGTAACTTCAAGGTGGTTACCAATAATTATGATAAACACAAAGGGTTTAACTGTATTATGCCCATTCATGAAGGGGGTTCCGAGTAATTTACTCTAAAGCTTTATAAAATTCTGACTGCATGTATTGGATACCTGATTGAGCATACGAGTTGAGTTGTTTTTTGGATTATAAGATATTTTATTATTTGTTTGTAGTTTTCTATATTTTTTCAATCTTAAATTCTCATAACTTGATTTTTTTAACTCTACTATGGGATTTTCTTCTTCAATAATCTTTGACCATGATACAGATGTCAATGGATCGAGTTCGGATTGGGTGCAACATCACCCGCATCTGTCATCCGGATATGTCATCCATCATCCGTCCATCTGTCACCCATTTATTTTTCATCGGTCCATCTATCATCTGTCCATCTGTCATTCGCGGGTGCTTCGGGTTGATCGGGTGATATCGGGTGAACTTTTGTGTACATCATAAACAATATTTTTTTAGTATGATAATGAATAAGGGAAATTACATGCCCCACCCATGATGTTTGGTGAAATTATACACTCCACCCACAAGGTTTCAAAAATTACTTTCCTCACCCATGTGGTTCCCTCTGTTTTACATCGGACAACTTTTCTAAATAATTTTCAATTTAAAAGATGCTTAAACGTTGTCAGAAATTGATGAAACTTTACATTGATGATGATAAAGTGTTATATTTTGATCTTATGTCCAATCTGAAGTTTTATAAGCTCATGTGTGACCCAATGAAACATGTGTTATGTGAACATGTTTTCATTGGGTCCCACGGGTCACATTTGAGCTTAAGCAACTTTGGATTTGTCATATAACCAAGATAACACTTTAGAATTGTCCATGTAAAGTTTCACAAATTTTGGATAACATTTAAGCATCTTTTAAGTTGAATGAAAGTTAGAAAAATTGTCGGATGTAAAACGGAAAAAACCATATGGGTGGGAAAAGTAATTTTTGAAATCTCATGGTTAGAGTGTGTAATTTTCGCTAACGACATGGGTGGGGATGTAATTTTCTCTAATGAATATAAACATTTTAATACTAAAGGTAAAATCCCTGTATTTTAAGAAAATGCACTCCAACATAATAAAATATTTCTCCAATATGAATAAGAAAATAAACATACAGAGTATCGTGTTGTGTGTTGTATGAGAAAATAAAAATGGATCATAAATTATATGTCCACAACTTTTTTTTAGTTTTTTTATTATGTATGTCTGTTTGGTTACTTGAAATAAAACAAGGTGTAACTTTAAACGGATGACGGGTCGGGTGATAAACGGATGATGGATCGGTGACGGATGAAAAAATTTCATCCACCTGACCCGAACTGTCATCCAATCATCCGTCACCCGATCCGCCATCCGTTTATTTCCATTTGTCATCCGTTTATTAAATCGGGTGGTTCGGGTTAGCGGGTATCCGTTTAAAATTGTCATCCCTAGACCATGACCATTGGGCAGTGATTCATACCAGCAACTACTGACCGATGATTAGAAAACATGTTAATGGCGACTATTGACCAACAAGTTGATTGTTGACTATTGACTATTGTCGTTAACTAGTGATCTATCTTCCTCTCACTAACAAAAAGAATATTCAAAAGGAATTCTTTTTTATTTCCCTAATTTCTCGTTCATGATGATATTCTATTTCCTTTGGCCAAAACAAACGCCGTAATACTTTAGGTGCCTAAAGGTTTATTTAAAAGTAAAAATTTCAAACGCGAAGAAAAATGAGAGTCGTTTTCTCCCTCTGAAACTTTCTTCTTCCTCTGAAACTTATTCTTTAGACTGAATTTTTCTAGTGTCGTCTTGTTGTCCTCTCGCTAGCTACTAATCTCTTTGCGTACTGCCTGGGATTTGGCCGTAACTCGCGGCCAATTTGAGTTTCGTTTCTTGAGTTTCCTTTTTTGCTCCATCTCTATCGGGAGAATTCCCAATCTTGAAGAGAAAGAGTACTCTCGGTGAACTATGGAGGACGGTGCCCCAGCCCTCCAAATTGCGTAAAAACCTAGTTCGGGTGCTTTCGCGTCAACAATGATAGACGAGGTGGACAAGAATCCGGCTGAAATGCCGCCCGGCTCCAATTTGACTCGATCGTTCAAGAATGTAGTCACGAACCCTATGTGGAATCAAATCCCCAAACCCAGTGATAGCATGCTCGAAGACATTTCTGATGATGAAGAGGAGGATATGGAGGAAGAGGATCCGAGGTGTCCCACTATCACCCTGTCAAGAGAACAGAAACTAAAATATAGGCTACCATGGCAAAACGCCCTGATCGTGAAATTGCTTGGGAAAAACCTGCCCATGAAGGTTTTGTACGACAGACTGAAAAGTAGATGGAGGTTACATGGCGAATTTCTAATGGATGACCTATCAAATGGGTTCTACAAGATTGTTTTTTCCTGCCAAGAAGATCTCCAATTCTTTCTATCGGAAGGTCCATGGCCCATCATGGACCATTATCTATCAATCCAGAGGTGGCGCCCTAATTTCAATCCGAGCTCGGAGGCGCTGTCAAGTTTAGAAGTACTGGTTCGTTTCCCGGATCTCCCGAGTGAATACTATAACGAAGAATTCCTATCGTTACTTGGAACCAGGGTGGACAAGGTCAAGAAAGTAGACCTGTCTGCGTCAATTTTTGGGAAGTCCGAAATGGCCAGAGTAGCAATAGAGGTAGATCTCACGAAACCTCTCCTTGCAAAGTATAGATTCCGGAGATGCACCATGAAGATCGAATACGAGGGCTTACATCTGGTCTATTTTAAATGTGGTTGCTACGGACATAAGGATACCGTTTGTCCGTTTCGGGAGAAGGAGTGTGAAATACTTCAGGAAGAAGGGGTTAGGCTAGTGCCAGAACCAACGGATATCCATAATAGCCACGTTACGGAGGATTATGGGGATTGGATGGTTCCCAAGAGAAAAGCCGTGGCTAGAAAAGGGAAATACCTGATAAGTGTCCAAATGAGCATGTTTTATGGGTGTATTTCATATGTTATATTAGCACTTTTCCTGCTCATTTCTCCACTTTGGTTAGTTTTCCTCTAGTTTATGTTTTAATGGTTATCTTACAGATTTATTGGTTAAACATGAGGAAAACCAAGCTAGGAGAAAAATAGACGAAGAGACGAACGCGTAGGCGCAAACGGATCGAAAAACGGAACTCAAACGAAGAATCTGGAGCTATCGAATTTTGCAAAGGAAATATACACGTCCACCTTTGCGTCCTTGTTTGCGTCCGACCATATATGGCTGGACACAAACAAGGACACACATTAACAACACGCGGGCATTTACATTCACAAACCTGTCCGCCCATATATGTGTGGACACAAACAAGGACGTAACCAAGGACAACAATGCGCTGGAAACATAGAGACGTTCGTGGATATTTGGGCGGACATGACCAAGGAGAGGATGCTGGAATAATCATTAGAGACGTCCGTGGATTAAAGGCCGGACGTAAACCCGGACGCAAGGCCGGACGCGTGTAAACACAACCCAGATCCAGAAATTGACGCGACTGATTACTTTCGGCGCCGTTTTCTCCATTTCCTTCTTCATTTGCGGCGCCTACAAACACATCCATCTACCCCATCAGCAATATCAGGCGCCGCACTCCTTAAATCCCTCACGCATGCTCCTGCCCTGTCTTCTTTCTCCTCCTTTCTGCTATAAATAACCCACTGCTTCTTCATCAATTCACACAATCGAACACCAAAATACAAACCACACCTACGACCCATTCCATCCTCTTATCCCCCACTTCTCCATTTTATTTTTATTCTTCATTCCACCACTCAGCAGAATGTTGGGCAAAATAGTAGTTAAACTGAAATACCCCTAATCTTTAAAATATAATTAAATGATCTATTAATGATCTAAGATGATTATTAAACATCTAAATATTATTGGGGAACAATCTAAAAGATCTCAACAAGGCAAAACACGCCTTAAGATCGGTAAAGCCAAAAATGTGCTTTAAGACACCATAGAGATTGTATAACCTCAAATAGGATCCAAAGTGGATTCCTAAGTATTATAATGAAGTAAGGAACACAACAAAACCATTCTCAAGGAGAACTAAGCTCAGGAACACCCTGTGACACAAAAATGTGCGCTAAAACTCCTTAAAGCACGTTTTTGTGAGATTGCCTTTTAAATTGATTTTTAATGGGCTTAAAAAATTATAATTATCCTTAAATATGATTTAATCATATTATATCATATTAGGAATTTAATTCCAGAAATTTATGAATTTTTACAAATTTAATATTAAAATATTAATAAAACCCTAAAGTGGGGCCCACATGAGTCAAATTGACCAAGTATGGTCAAAGGTCAATTAATTGACCCCTTTGGACCTTGGAGGCCGGCTGCAATAAGTGAGGAGGCAGCATAAGTCACTAATTGACAATAATTCCTACCTAATGTTCAATTTGCAATAGTAACTTTACTTTTTTCAAATTAATCAAGCTTTTCCACTCATTCCTCCTTCCTTGTCCGATTCCACCCTGCCCAGCCGAGTTCTCCTTCTTCCTTGGAGCTCTCAAGACTTGTTCTTGAGCTTGGAAGACAAACCTAGCTCCTAAGCTCCTAATGTAAGTGTTTTAATGTCATTTTTAGCTCTTTTTCTTCATCTCTTCATTACCAACACCTAGATTTCGTGGCTCATCAATTCCTATGGCTTATTCTCAGTGTTCTAAGGTTATAACAAGAGCTAAACTCGGTTGAGACCAGTAGAGGGACCAAGGTTGTTCAAATCTACATTTTAAGGTAAAAATGTGCTTTAAGCTCATAACATTTGATTCCCTTCGATTTTGGCTGTGAAACTTTGGTCATAGCCTCATCTCCTTCTCCTTTTCATGTAGAATCTGTTGGTTAGCCATTTGGAGCAAGGGTGACCGAGATCCAAGAGAAATACTCTCTTTTAAGGCATTTTTCCAAGGTAAAACCTAATAACAAGGTAGTATTTCGAGATCTAGCTATTTCCTATGTTAATATGGTAGATCTAACACCTTGTGGTGTGTTTGGTTCAGGTCGAAAATACCTAGAACTTCCCTTGCATTTTTAAGGTGATTTTTGCCTTAAATCTTACATTAATTATTCCTTATGGTTAAACTCAAGCTTGGAGTGTAACCATATCTTGTTTTTGTGTATTAAACATGTCTAAATCATGTGGTGATTTTTCCTACAAGTGACCGAGCTCATACAAGGATTAATCAAGGTATAAACACCTTAAACTTATGATTTTTGTAATCTTTAAGTATATATATATATATATATATATGGCCGAGAGTGAATATACATATAGGTCATATTAACCTAAAAATGTAAAAAAATGGCTAAGATAAATTAAGCTAGTCATTTAAGGGATTTAATTAGCATAATGGTCAAATTATGACATTATGTGGAAAAATAATTAAACCATGGAGAGGCCGAATATATATGCTATATTTGAGACATTTATGTGTAATTTATTTTGCAAGTTCAAGATTGTAATAAGGCCATGTCATTAGGCCATTTTAATTTAAGTTTATAAGCTTATTAGTTTTATTTATGCTTATAATTAAAATTGGGGCCAATTCGTAATTATTAAGAATTTAGAAAGCCGTGGGTTTAATTTAGAACAATTTAGGGTTTTTAAATGAATTTAATAAAAATTATAACATTTTATAAAGTTTTGGGTCAAAATTGTAAAAATAGAAAAGTATAGGCTATTATTTGTAATTACCGAAAAATTGGTTCCCTTTTGGTATTAGGAGTCAAAGTTGACTATATAGGAGACTTTGACCAAGTTTAGAAAATTTAAGAAATTAAAATACTACCTTATAATAAGATACTTATTAAATTGTAAAAGATTTATAAGACTTGGGGTGGTATTGTGATTTCCGAAAACTTGGGGGTACTAAAAGGAGTTTAGTACAAACCTTAGGTTATTAGGAAATTTTAGGAATTTATTTGGTTAAATTTGGAGTTGATATGAATTAAATAAGTATAGTATAAGGTATTTCATAATATTGTTACAAATGGGTAACATAAGTGGAAAAATCGAGATTTAGAGAAAATACAAGGTTAGGAATAATGTTTATAACCTTTTGGTATAGTTTGATGATTTTGGAATTATATATGAGGTCTTATAAGGACATATGTATAATATATGGTTTTAATGAAATTAGGAAACTATGTGTTTAAAGAGGGGAATTGGTGAATATAGAAAGTTAAGTGGTGGGAAAATAATTTAAATAGACCATGGGGTCTGCCCGGTTATTTTGAGGAAATATAACCATGGGTTATAATTATATCAAGGAATAAGGATTATAATATAAGGTATATACTATAAGTGTAACAAGGAAATATAATTTGGGATTAAGTTGTAAATTATGGAAGTTTGGTGGAAATTAATTTATACCGAAATTTAAGTACTGTTTTGTACTTATTAACAATATATATAACTATAGGTTATAATTGTATTAATGACATAGTTGTCAAAATATGTTATATAACTATAATATAACATGGTATAAATTATGTGGTGGGTTTTGTAAATAATTAAGGAGCATAGGTACTGTTCGGAAATATTAATATTTTTGAATGAAATTTATAATATGGTTTTAATGTTATAAGAATTATAACATTTAATATAAGAGGTATTCATTAAAAGAAGAATTAATTATTATAAGAATTGTCATATAAGAAATAGTTCCATGACTACAACACATAAATAATATGTGTTGTGGAGGAAAATATAATATGGTTTAATGACCAATATTTTCATAATTAAAATGACGTATGATAAGGGAAAAGAATTACAAACATTGGATATGGAATGTTAGGACTGTACATGTGATAATAAGGATTGATAATGCAAAGTATTGTTTACCACATTGAAGTTGGGAAAAAGAAAAAAAAAGAGAGAGAAACAAACCTTAGAAAAATAAATACTAAGGTGAAATATATGGTGTATGACAAGAATCATACATGCAATATAGAAACAAACTATATGATGTACAAACATACATTGGGTTACATGCGATAACACAAAGCTCAACTATAAAATATATAATAGACGAACAAGACTACGCTTGTAATATACACTTTTCCAATCTCGAGTTAAACCTAAAAACCCGACAACATTGACAGTTAATAACGGGGGTTAACCGGGAGGTATTAGTGACGGTACGGGATACCGTAGGATTTTGTGTTGTTATACAGTATGCTAATCAGTAGCATTATGTATTGTATAGACGTTAGAGACGACGCACAGAGCGTAGGATCTTGCTGATTCATACTCACCGTAATACTCAGCAGTGTGAACGGTATGTTATTTATGTGGCTTGATTGTCTCTGAGGATTTCCTCAGTTCAGACATTGTGTGAAAATCTGTGATAAGATTGAATGTCTGCTTGTGTGAATTAATATGTTTGAGTTGTGTATTAATGCTGCTTTATTATTACTGTTGTGCGATAACAGTACCGTTCGTATATATGAACATATTATAAAACGAACTAGCGGCAATGATGCTATCTTATATGTGTAATATAAGGAACGTAAGTAAAACGTTGTAGCATGAGGATAATAAGATTATATAAATATCTGAGACTTATATACGGAGCATTGGCCTCTTTAACGCCGCTCTCGTATCTAGCACTGGATCCCGAGTCGACATACTCAGGATTGGACTACGACCTTGGTCTGCTGTGTTAGAAAAAAATAGTAAAGCGATGCGATGGTATAGATAAGTATATCAAGGATGTGGCTCTTGCTGTGAACTGTGATCCATTAACGATACTAGGACACCGTGTGGTAGCCGTAAGTATCTGGATAATTTCCAACGAACTACAATTGTTCGTAGGACGGAGACTCTACCGCTGGAGTGGCTATTGCCGTGGGTGACCCGCCATAAGAGATGGGTAACTTAGAGACACGTCTTTTCTAAACGAGAACTTGTCATTAGACATGACTGACACAATTACGACGACTATATTAACTCGTACATAGGCGAAACATTATTTGGGCTTGCATGCCAAAGACGAGAGTTCATACTCGTTTATAATTCTCGTTACTTCACCTTGTTGTTCATTGGTTGTGCTTTGTGGTTATGTGTGGTATGTTGGTGGATTTGTTTGAACGAGCCATTGTGCTCATACTGTGTGTTGTGAACTTTTGTGTCGAGTCACCGTACTCATGTGTGGATTGTGGTTGGGTGTCTGGTCGAGTGAGTCGCTGAACTCAATTATGAATTATTAAGTGTTTGTTGGAATGGAGTCTCTGTACTCATATAAGCGCTGTAAACGCTTTCAGTGGTTTATTACGATGCGATGTGTGAAGCCGGGGGCTTGTTTGTTATTTGAGATTACTGCAATATATATTGTTGCTTTACAGTTTCAACATTGAACTATTTGTATGGAAACGAATTGCATACTCTCGACCAAATAACTGAATGGTCCGAGGGCGCATGACAGTCAGGTAATAACATACTCAGCAGGGGCTGATTCCATACCACAAACTACCATTTTTGCAGGTACGCAACTTCCGGTGTCGGCAAAGAGAGTGACGCGCTGGGTAGTTTGTTTACAGTTATTTAAACATGCACTGTTGCATTTTAATACGAACCTAGAAACATGTATAGGTCTTGGATACGTAGAAAGCTCACTGTGAATGTATTTTATATTGGTTTTGGGAGTTTAGATCTATCTCTTGTTGTCACTGCGAGAAAATGTTTCGTATTTAAGAGCTTATCAGGAAGCACGTTATTACTCGTATGGGCGAGCAAGAACGGTGACCAGTAGTCAATTGTTGAGATTACCGCTGCGATTATATTGTTAAGTAAGATGATTAGGAGCTGAATAGAGTAGGGGTGTTACATAAACTATCTTGCTAACTATGGGCAGTGTACCCAATCTTTGTAGTACAACAAGGTCGTATCCACAGAGACTTCGCAATTATCTAATTAATTATCCAGTTTAGTAAATGTAAAAGAAGATAAATAAAAGTGCATAAAATGTAAATTGGGGGTTTAGCCGGAGGCAAGCTTGATTTGTTTAGGATCAGTGCAGAAATAATAAGCACAATAAAATAAAGTAAATGGATGGAAAAAGGTATCCTAGGATAGTGGGGGAATTTCCTAAATTACTTAAACAATTTTATAATCCTGTCCTAATTATTTATTGTCTATTAGAGTTAATAATTGTCAGTTACGAACTCTTAGTAATAGCCTCAGTATTTTCCTGCTCAATCCGGAGTGTAAATTCCAAGGTTTATTCCTTTGTGGTACCTTGAGTATCTCAAAATCATATGTTGATAGTTACCAAATAAATGCAGTAGTTTGTCACGCTAAGCATTTAACAATATTTGCTGAAAGGAATTAAAACAAGTTTAATAAGTGAAACAGGTGACAAATATTTATTTAAGTAATATTAGGATCAAACCCCATCCTAGGATACGAGTAAAAATCACTCAGACATTAACAGAAATAAAAAGAAAGCAGAGATAGTCATTATTATGGAGACTGTCGGCGGAGACTGGACTGCGATTCGCTTCTGCTCTAGCTCCCTTTTCTTCTCTTCTTTTTATACTGCTTCTGCTTCGTGGTGGAATGAAGAATGAAAATAAAATGGAGAAGTGGGGGATAAGAGGATGGAATGGATCGTAGGTGTGGAACGATGAGGTGAACGGTGGTACAATTTGGATTTAGGAAGGGATGATTTTTTAGCAGAAGGAGCGTGGGTTTTATAGAAGAATGGAGGAGGAAGAAGACAGAGGGAACACCGCGTGAGGATTTTAAGCAATGGATTGGGGCGGCAGAACGCGTGAGGAACTGTCGGCAGGCGTCTGATATTGCTCATCTGGTAGATGGATATGTCTGTAGGCGCCGAAACGGAGAAGATAAACAGCACCGAAGTCTGTCGCTAATTTTTGGATCTGCGTTGCATTTACACGCGTCCTTGTTTCTGTCCATCCATTTATCCACGGACACATTTCTTCCATACACACGTCCGCCCAGTGTCCTGGCTTAATTCCACGGACTTAATTCTGCAAATGGTTGCGTCCGGGTTTGTGTCCGTCCATTTTTCCTCGGACAGCACACAGACTAAGTCCGTCCGGTCCTCTGTCCGGCCTTAGATACCCGGACGCTTCTTGGCCCTGTCCGGCCCTTGTCCGTGCCAAAATCCCCGGACACAACTGCACTTGTCCGGCCCTAGTTGGGCGGACGTAACCCGGACACATTTATCCTTGTCCGGCCCTGTTTGGGCGGACAAGACACGGACACAAGTCTTTGACTTGTTTTCTTTTGCGAACTTTGACCGGCTCTAGCTTCTTCGTTTGGACTCCGTTTTTTGAGCCGTTTGCGCCTATGCGTTCGTCTCTTCGTCTACTTTGTTCCTAGCTTGGTTTTCCTCATGTTTAACCAATAAATTTGTTAGATAATCAATAAAACATAAACTAGAGGAAAAACATACGATAAGTGAGAAATGAGCAAGAAAAGTGCTGATATAATATATGAAATACACCCATAAAATATGCTCATTTAGACACTTATCACAGAACCAGGATAAAAAGAAGAGAAGAGAAGAGAAGCAGCAGGAGCGAGTCGTAGTCCCGTCTCCTCCAGCAGTCTCCAAAATAATGGCTATTTCTATCTTTATTTTATTTTCATTCTTGTTAATGTCTGAGTAATTTTATATTTGTGCTTAGGATGAGTGTTTGACCCCAAATAATTCAGACTTATTTATAATACCGAATTTGCTTATAAATATTTGTTTTGTCTCTCTAAATTATTTAATGTTTAAAGACTGGTCATTTTTATACATTTATGGTTTCTCTTATTTCAATGATTTTGTAAATTAGAGAATAGACCCCAAAGAGAGATAAACGTTAGATATTATCACCTTGATTAGCAGATAAAATCCATCGTTGTTATTAAAAGAATTCTTGCTTAATGCTAATTAATGATTTTTGACTTTTTCTGCTTGTAAAAAGTCTATTGAATTAATTAAGAGTTGACCTTATCTATGCTTTAGGAAGGCCACAAGATAAATTCTTAAACAGACAAATAGAGCAAATTAGGGTTATAATTAAAGTCTAAAATATACTTGGGCAATTCCACCTTCCTTAGCACATTTTCCATCCATTCAATACACTACAATTTTATTTAAGCTTTTAATTATTTTTATTTTCCCAACACCAAGATTGCCACTGGCTAAACCCCCAATTTACATTTTATGCACTTTTATTTATCTTCTTGTACATTTATTAAGTTGATAATTAATTAGATAGTTGCGAAGTCTCTGTGGATACGACCTTGTTGTACTACAATGATTGGGTTCACTGCTCATAAGTAGCAAGATAGTTTAACTACTATTTTTCTCAACAATACCCTGTGAAAGGGATCAAGAACCCTAATCCAGGAGAGAATGGGGTTAGGGCTCAGTCGGTCTTAGACGGAATTGATGAGGGTTCCCAGAATCCATCCCAGATCGATAACAATAATCCCAAAACTGGCCCTGTTGTGGCTCCTCAAGGCTTTAACCCTAATATTGGGGGGGGGGGGGGACTCGTCGAAGATTCTAAGGCATGCTGGATCTCAATCTCCACCTTCCAATTTGAATATCGAAATAACGGAAATCTCATAATGTATTCGGACAGACACGGGCGATCACTCACTTCAAGCCCCTGCCCCATCGTCAAACAATCAATCCCGGCAAAATATGCAACCGAGTTCAAAAATGGTTGACAACCACGCTCAACCAGCAGATATGGAAGTCGGGGATCATATTTACTCAGACCTTCAAAGGTCGATAGGAGCTAGTTCCAAGAACAAATCGTCTGGGTTACTTGCGAAATCTCAACCCCGACAGTATAATCAACTGATCCCATCAGATTCAAAAAATAGACTTGGGTGGGGCGGTACATGAGAGTTTCATTTTGCTTCCCTAAATCTATTTCTGGTTTTTCTATCTTGGTTTAAATGTTTAACAAAATCCTTTTCTGGAATGTAAGAGGTGCGCTAAAATCGGGTTTTCACAAAGCTATGAAGGAATTCAAACGCCTGGAAAATCCTGATATTGTTGCGATTTTAGAGCCCCGCATTAGTGGCTCTACTGTAGATCTGGTTTGCTCTAAACTCGATTTTGATAACTCTTTTCGAGTCAAGTCTCAGGGATTTAGTGGAGGCATCTGGCTTCTTTGGAAGAATGAAATTTCTATACGTATTATAAGTCATAGCACCCAATTTTTAACTGTGAAGTTTCCATGACTAATTATATATTCTTCCTCACTACAGTTTACGCGAGCCCTAATCCTGCTGTCCGGAATCAGATTTGGGATCTATTGGATCAAGCTCACCCTCTGAGAGACTCGACTTGGGTTATTGGAGGTGATTTCAATGCCACCCTCTATCCTAATGATAGAAATTATATCTATGGCAGCAATTTTGGAATTGATAGAAATTTTGTAAACTGGTTTCATAAAAGGCAGCTGGTAGAAGTTAAATTGTCTGGCAACAAGTTTACATGGTCAAATGGGAAACATTGTGCCTGTCTTGATAGGGTTATTGCATCTGTTAAATGGCTGAATTTATTTTTTGATGCTAGGGTAGATGTTCTTCCTCGTATAGCGTCTAATCATAGTCCGCTCTCGTTGGTTGTGAGTAATACTAATCCTAGACATCATGGAAATTATCCTTTTAAATTCCTGGCTGCCTGGTTTTCGCACCCAAATTTCTTTCAAACTGTTTCTCAAAATTGGAAGGCGGATCTTCCTCTTAATGAATCCATTGAATGTTTGAGCTCTCATTTAAAGGAGTGGAACAAATATGTTTTTGGTCATATTACCCTTAATAAGAGGAGGATTATGGCTAGACTAGGTGGTATCCAAAAAGCTATTGATTTGGGAAAGGGAGATCACCTTAGGGGTTTAGCTGAAGCTTTATCCAAGGAGCTAGATGTTTGGCTTTGTAGGGAAGAGTCTCTATGGTGGCAAAAATCTCGAGATCAATGGATAACCTTGGGAGACAGGAATTCGGCCTATTTCCACACTAAAACTAAAATCAGGAGGTCTCGAAATAGCTAGGATCCATAAACTTTTGGGTCTGGACGGTAGTTGGGTTAGTGATGAGGAGAGCTTGGGAAATCTCTTAGTCCACTATTTTGAAAAATTGTTCCAGAAAAGTGATTCTCAACATGTCTCCCTTGAAGGGCACAATTTTATTCCCTTAGATCATGTAGTTAAGGAGAGTTTAGGTGGTCCTATTACCACGGATAAGGTTTGTAGGGCTCTAAAGTGCATGAAACCGTTTAAGGCTCCTGGGGTAAACGGTTTTCCTATGGGTTTCTATCAAAGGTTTTGGGGTTTAGTGAGTTCTAAAGTCATAGAATTCGTTAGTAATGTATACAGTTTGGTGGTCAATCCTACATTGGTGAGCCAATACCGGCCGATTTCCCTTTGTAAAGTCCAGTACAAAATTCTTGCTAAAACTCTTGCCAACCGCCTTAAACCTTGTATGGCCCATTGGGTTTCTAAAAATTAGTCTAGATTTGTGTCGGGTAGGAGTATCTTTGAGAATATTATCTTGGTTCAGGAGGCCCTTTTTTGTATGCAAACTACCAAGGCTAGGGAAGGATTTGTGGCAATGAAAATTAACTTGACAAAGGCTTATGATAGCCTTTCTTGAGATTTATTATGAGCACATTAGAATGTATTGATATCCCCTACTACCTGAGGAATGCTATTATTCAGTGTGTTTCTTCTGTCTCTTTTCAAATCAATTGGAATGGTAAATTGTCTAAATCTTTCAAAGCAAGCAGAGGGCTCCGTCAGGGTGACCCTTTATCTCTGTTTATTTTTGTCCTGTGTATGGAAAAACTTTCCCAACTGATCAACAGACTGATTCTTAGGAAAGAATGGAATCCTCTCTATTTATGAAGGAAAAGTTCCTCATCATCGCATGTATTTTTCACTGATGACCTCATTCTGTTTGGGATAGCAAGTCCTCGACAAGTGCAGATTATGACTAGCTGTTTGGAAGAGTTTTGTATGGCCTCTGGGCTCTCTGTAAGTTTTGAAAAGTCATCAATCCTAGTCTCTAAAAATGTTAGCCATGAGAGGGCTCGTATCCTCGGTTTAGAAGCTAAGATGCCAATCTCTAGGAAATTCGGCAAATATCTAGGTACCTTTCTTAGACAAGGTAAGGGGAGTAGGAAATTGGATAACTTAATACTAGATAAGGTGAGGAACAGGCTTGCGGGTTGGAAACAAAAATCGTTGTCTATGGCTGGGCGAATCTGCCTAGTCAAGAGTTCTATTTCATTTGTTCCTGTGTATAACATGCAATGCCAGCTGTTATCAGCCTCAGTTTGTGACAAAATTGATTGCCTTAGTAGAGATTTTATTTGGGGAGATGAGCCAGGTAAAAGAAAACTTCATGAGATCAGTTGGGATAATCTTTGTAAACCCAAAGCTCAAAGGGGGTTTGGGTTTTCGCAAAATGAGGGAGATGAATCGGGCATGCTTCGGGAAGATTGTTTGGAACCTGGTGAGTAATCCCAGTAGTCTCTGTTTCAAAACTCTGCTTAGGAGATACCCAATATAAACACCTCGAGATGTTCAAGCACTTGGAGAGATATTCGAAGGTGCTCTGATCTGATCGAGAAAGGTGCTAAATGGGTTGTTAGCAATGGTGAGAAGGTTAAATTCTGGACGGATTATTGGATAGTTTCCCCTAACCTTTTGTCAAAAGCTATTGACTTGGTTCCTGCTGAATGTTTAGATAAGTCACTATCGGAGTACTGGTCTGAAACCAATGGATGGAAACTGGAGAAATTTGAGAATCTAGTACCTATCCAGGTCCTGGATAGTATTAAAAATATTGAGGTGTTCCCTTTGGGGGATTCTGATTTTTTATCTTGGAAGTCTGAAAGGTCTGGTAATTATACTATTAAATCTGCATATAATTGTTAACTGAACAGATGAACACGCAGGTTTCAGGTGGTATTTGTTCTTTCCCTTTCGCCAAGTTATGGAAATGTCATGTTCAGGAAAGAATCAAGATATTTATGTGGAAAGTTGTTTTAGATAAGATTATGTCAAATTCTAGACGTTGCATGCTTGAATTTACTAATGATCTCTCGTGTCATTTTTGTAGCAAGGAAGAAACTACACTACATATTCTCAGAGACTGCTCTATAGCCAAGGCTATATGGAACAAAATTCTGGTATCAACCCATAAACAAAAATTTTTTGTTCCAAACTTGCGAGATTGGATAAGTGAATTTTTTACCAAGTCTGATATTTTTACAATCAGAGATAATTGGAATGTTGTTTTCCCGATTGTATGTTATACTCTTTGGAACTGGAGAAATGCTAAAATTTTCAGAAATGAGAATAGAATGTATATCCCGTTTTGTTCGATTATTATGGCAATATATCATAACAGGAAAGCTTGGAACTAGAAATATGATATACAGGGGTGGAATAAGGATAATGAAGAAGTTGATGCCGCGTCACCACAACAGAACAAAAAAGGATTTAATAAGTTCCCCATTCTAGTCCACCCAATCTCTGACTGGGTCTATCTTAATATTGATGGGTCTTTTAATCTCTTGTCAGGTAATGCAGCTGCGGGCGGAGCCTGCAGAAATCATCTAGGCAACTGGATAGCGGGATTTACTGCAAGTTTTGGGAAACAAGATGCCCTCCACTCGGAGACAATGGCGCTACTCTATGCAGCAAGACTGATCAAGGAGAAAGAGCTAAATCGAGTCATTATTCTTTCGGACTCAACCCAACTCGTGCAACTATTCGATTGCTGTCCTAGTTCCCACAGGCTTAAACCAATCCTGGATCACTTCAAATATATGTTAGAAGGAAGCTTTCATGCAAAATAGCATTCCTAGGGACATGAATAAAGTAGCAGACACTCTCTCAAAGTTAGGCCTAGAGTGACGATCAGGGTACTATCATTTTGATTCCCCTCCAATCTGTATCTCTCATCTTTTAGATGAAGAACAAAGACTTCTGTTCAACTAAATAATAATAAGTGGTGATACCTCCGTTTGTTGACCAAAAAAAAGTAAAATTGTCAGGCATACGCATTTCACGTGCAAGGATGGCTAGGCTAGGAAAAACCTATATAGGCTTTTGAATAAAATGTGGCATATACACCTAGTTATTGTTTTAAGGATCACAATTTCATCTCATGTACGATTCTATGATTCAAATACATAGTATCAATTTGGATTCTTTTAACAATAATGGATCGCATATTGGGTGGGAATTGTTTAGGATTACGATATCGATTCCAATAATACCAGGATCTTATCGATCTAATTTATTTTTATTTTAGTTTATACAACGTGAATTATAATTATCATTGACGAAATGAAGAACTCATAAGTTCTCATCAAAATTTATAGAATCTATAAAGTGTGAGTTTGAGTGTTGCAACTAGATGCATAACTATCGTTATTATATCCCCACGAGGCTATTAACCGGATAAGAGGAAAAGACGTAATAACTCTTGTTTGTTAATAAACCCGTTTGAAAGTTAAAAAAATATGCTAGTTGTTGGAAATATAATACTCTCTCTTATGTTTTGGAGATCAATTTGGACTGAAAATAATCTACATTCATTTTCAAAATGACCTACATTAAAAATATAAGGTAGTATAATACTATTAAAACAAAAACATAAGAAGGAAAATGATAAAACAAAATACTTAAATGTGTAATAATATTTTAACAATTAATATACATTTTCCTTGTTTATTTATTGTTTATGTTCTTTGTTTTCAGTTTAATACAAAATATTTAGAAGTCATATACTTTTTATCATGGCTTACTTATTTTGTTTTAATATTAGCATTAGAATATAAAATACCGATCTTGTAAAAGATATAAATACTAAGGTTGGTTATCTTTGTTGGGGATGGTAAGGAAAAAATATATTTTATATGACGATTTCGGATTTTCTTAGTATTCATCTTATTCAAGTTCATTTTATCTTTTTTATAAACTCTATGAGAATAGTAATTTGATTAAAGAAAAGGGTTCTTCGAACTAGCCATAAAGTGTGTTCTACTAGCTGACGGTGTCGGACAAGTTGAAGAACTTCATGAAGGCGTGTATGGTAACAACCTAGGGTACCGCGCCCTAGCTAAGAAAATATCCTGAATGAGATACTTTTAGTTGTTACTGTTAAGGCATGTAAACCCTGTCAAGTACATGTTTAAAAGATCAACGCTCGCCCATGTGAAACCTTGCTATATTGCAAAGGTGATACTGTTATTATTGAAGAAGAGTTTGAAGAGGAATTGTGTAATCCTCTGATATGAACAATGCGTACGCTCTGTGTGTATGTTTAGTATATGGTAAGAGATGAAAAGAAACAAGGTTGACCGGTGAACCGGGTCAACATAACAATACAACAAAATATAACCTATGTGTCACGAATATTTTTGGGCAAGCAGCTTGACAGCTGTGGCATGCCTTGTCGTTGGCCTTGTCTAGATGCATGTGATGGAAAATTGAATTGGTATGCCTTGTGCAAGTGCCATGGACATGGCCCAACAATTGGGGTTGGCCTGAGGGTCGGGCCTAAGGGCGTGATGCCGAGGGCACACGACCCTTGTGGTGCGCAGCCGATGCCGCGCGAGCCTTGCTGTGTGCCTTGTGGGTGCAATGGTGTGGTGCCGCAGGCACCCAGTGTCCATCTGGACACTGCCGCAGGCACCCAGTGCCCATCTGGGCACTGTCCGTAGGCACAAGGTGCAATGTCTAGGGCCCACGAGCCTCGTTGGGTGCACCTTGGGGCATGCCCATCTTAGGCGCCCAGACCTTGTCTGGGGCGCCCAGTGCCTGATGCTGCAGGAACCTGGTGCTGGGCGCTGCCGCAGGCACCCAGTGACCACCTGCGCACTGCCGCAGGCACCGTGATGCAGCCGATATGAAGTTGGCCCAAAACGTGTGGGATCTTGACAACTTTGCTGAGCACCAAAGAAGGCCAAATGTTACCCTTGACTAATAAGAGATGTTGGCAAAGTTTCGTGGCAATTGGAGCTTGCATCTGATTTTAGTGAATTTTTGAAGTATTTCTAGACAATGCTGGGATTTGGCTACAAAGGGGCATGTCTGCGTCCAGTATGGCCTGAAAGGTACATTAACCTCTTTAGGGGCTGGTTATTCTCTGCCTGGCCTGCCCCCAGGCCCTATGCGGCTGCGTCCCGGCTGGGCACCTAAGTGCCCGAGGGCCTCAAAGGCTATGTTGTACCCGTGAATGGGGGATGTCGGGACACTTGGACCCCTTGGGGGTGTTGAGCCCATGGGGCCACACCGGCGGCTAAGTGAACTAGTCGTGGGTCACCCCGGGCTGCCTGGAGAGCACCCGGCTAGACACGTGAGTGCCTAGAACATGCCTATTGGCATGTCCCACTATCTCTAGCTTGGGTAGTGGGCTCCAACGGCTGTGGGGCCTTGCCCCACCTGCCGGTGTCCCTAATGTTAAGTTGTGCCAGCGTGCGCTTGTCGTATGACTGGTTCCGCACATGGGCAGGTGCGGGAGTGCGAGGGGCGACGCACTAAGTTGGGACTTGTGTCCGGCATGGCCGAGATGGTCCGGGTGGTGGTGAGTGCACAGCGTTGCCCACGCTGGTGCGTCCCTACTGAAGGTGCTTGGCACTGGGGTTGCTCCACTAGGGAAGGTGTTCATTCAGTGGAGTGCTCCGCACATCCATGCCTTTGGGCGAAGGGGTGTGAGGATGAGGGAACTCCGTGGGCGGTTCAAGACCACCCTTAGTCATGCTTGTGGCACAAGGGTTGGTTCGGTTAGGCTGGTCGGGCCTTGGCCCGACGCCGATCATGAGTGTTGCTTGTTTGGTTGCCTAAATGTTGTCCCTTGTCGATTGATGAGTGTACTTGCTTGTTAAATGCGTGTTATACATACCGCTGGACCTGGCTTCCAAGCGAAAAATTTTATTTTGGAAAAATACTCATGACACTTACCATCTTGGCATGGATGTTATTTTATTTTACGGTACAGATTTCTTTTGGAAACGGTCAAGACATAGTGTGTCCGGTCCCCTGTTGATTGTGTTTGGGTTTATTTTTTCTTGGTTTTTATGGCTGGCATCTGGTTAATGCTGCATTATCGTGCTCAGATGTCCTATGTCTCTCACTAAACGAGTCTTAATTTGGTTTAGTATCCGACAGCTCAGATCAGTAAGTCTGAAATACTTGGGGGTGATAACAGTATAATATGAAGTCCATATTAGTCTATTAGCTCGCATTCGGCAACATGGAGTCACAATTCTCACTAGACATATATATACACAGGCTCTACCAGACATATCTGAATTGCATACTCTAATTGCCCAAAAGTTGAGAAAATATGGGTGCTATGCGGAAAATTATTTCTACTTCCTTTTTCCTTGTACGGATTAAGCTGTTCTTCTGGGCGTTCATGGCTATAATGAATCCTGTGAGGGTCAGTGCATCAACCAGCATGATCAACGTCACCAACATTGCGAAACCCGTTTGGCTTTGGCGACCGGTCACGCTCACTCGACTCAAACTATCATGTCTATTGTGATGTTACCTATGATCCTCCCATACCTTATATTAGGGGATACAGAGATGTGGGTTTGGAGATCTTAAGTATCTCTGAAACCAAGTTGCGTATCCGCAATGAGGTGGCAGTGAAGTGCTACAACTCATCCGGAGGTGTCACCAATGATTTTCTTGATTGGGCTGTTATGTATGGGTTTCCCTCGGGGTCACCTTTCAGCTTCTCTTATGATTCAAACAGGGTAACAACAATCGGATGCTCTGTTCAGGGTCAGGTGTCAGCTTCCCTCTTCGACGACAATCCGCTTGGCTCTACTTCTTGCAACACTAAGTGTCCAAGCAAAGAGAAGGTGGTTGGAAGCAGGTGTGGAGGTGTTGGTTGCTGCCAAGAAGTGATTCCAAAAGGCATGAGGATTGCTTTAGTTGGAGTTAATGATATCGTAAATGTATCCGAATTTTGGTCCTTTAATCGTTGCAGCTATGCCTTTTGGCTGAAGAAGGTACATTTACCTTTAAGGGGCTTCCTGTTTTCAATGATCCGAATTTTAGTAACAAGACCGTCGATCACGTGCCGGTCGTGGTCGATTGGGTGATAGGAAACCAGACGTGCGAGGAACTTCAGAATCAATCTGATGGTTCCTATGCTTGCCAAGCCAATACAACTTGCGTTGACTATTTTGTCAATTCCATTGGGGGTTATACTTGCAGTTGCCTTCCAGGTTACCAGGGGAATCCGTATCTCTCGCCTGGTTGTTCAGGTAACAAGATCTCTGCTATTTATAATTTGATGTAATGTAGTATGTAAACTATAGCAGCTCTAGATAATAACTAAGTGACGGTAGTTTATTATGCATAAATGCAGACATTGCTGTTGCCTTCCAGGTTACCAGGGGAATCCGTATCTCTCGCCTGGTTGTTCAGGTAACAAGATCTCTGCTATTTATAATTTGATGTAATGTAGTATGTAAACTATAGCAGCTCTAGATAATAACTAAGTGACGGTAGTTTATTATGCATAAATGCAGACATTAACGAGTGTGCTGGAGAGCACAATTGTTCCTCCTCTGCCACAACCAACCAGGAAGTTACTCGTGCTCTTGTCCTCCCGGACTTGAGGGAGATGGTTCAAAAGGTGGCACTGGTTGCACTGAGAAACAATCAGATTCAAAAAATGCACTCTTCATCTTGAAGTTATCTCTTGGTAGGTAGTACATATTAAACCTACTGATGATTAAATGTTTCTTTCATTTTTCTTTTTTGTTAGCAACTTTCCTAATGAAATAGGGAGGGCTCCATGTCTCAAGTGGTAATATTTTGCGTTTCAGGCACAAGTCTGGGTTTCTTCAGCTTAGTTTTGGTGGCCATATTGCTGTACCTGATAAAGAAAAGAAAGAAGAACCTGAAATTGAAACAGGATCGCTTCCGTCAAAATGGAGGTTTGCTGCTCCAAGAACTGCTTTCTTCTCCAAACCTTGGTGATACCGGGAAACTGAAGATATTCACACTAGAAGACCTGAAGGTGGCAACTGAAAATTTTAGCGACGATCAAGTTCTTGGCAAAGGTGGGCACGGTGTAGTCTATAAAGGAGTGCTGCCTAACCATCAAGTAGTAGCGGTCAAGAAATCAAAGATGGTTGATCAGGGTCAGATCGAAGAATTTGTCAATGAGATGGCTATTCTTGGGCAGATAAATCACAACAATGTGGTGAAAATTGTTGGGTGTTGCTTGGAGACTGAAGTCCCGATGCTTGTTTACGAGTATGTCTCAAATGGCACTCTATGAGCATATTCATTCAAACAAAGGTGAACAATCGTGGCTAGACTGGAGCAACTGTATGCGTATCGCTATTGAGTCAGCAGGTGCCCTTTCTCACTTGCACTCGGCTGTATCCATACCGATTATCCACAGAGATGTCTAGTCCTTAAACATTCTGATAGATGAGAATTACAATGCAAAGATAGCGGATTTTGGAGCGTCAAGACTGATCCCTTTGGACCAGACCCGGCTCTCAACCGTTGTGCAAGGAACTATAGGGTATCTTGACCCTGAGTACTTCCAATCCGGTCACATAACAGAGAAGAGTGATGTGTACAGCTTTGGGATTGTCTTGATCGAACTTCTTACGAAAAAAAGGCCAGTGTCAGAAGAGACAACACTATCTGTTCATTTTATAAAATCAGTCCGTGAAGGGAGATTATTGAGCATCCTGGATCCTCAGATAGTAGAGGAAGCACCAGTTGAGCAACTCTCTGCATTAGCTGATTTGATTTCAAAATGCCTCAGCCCTAAAGGTGAAGGCAGGCCAAAAATGATGCATGTGCTGGCTGAACTGAAAGCAATAAAGACTGGTGTACCGCTGCAGAAGCAAAACTACGAGGGCAGCAGTCTTAGTGGCCAAACACAAGATGAAGAAACCGACTTATATCCCGATGACATGAGTAATAGCAGCAAAGCTCATGAGGATGAAACTGATACCTTGGTCAAGATTAAGCGTAACACATTGACGTAAATAGCTATATTAATCTTTATGACAGGTACGGAGTTGAAGTTAACCTAGTATTCCTTCTTTTCACCATGGTTCTGTATTCCTCTGTGCCACATCAGTGTGGGAAATCATGGTGTCCATCTTGTGTGGTTTAGTTATGTTAGAGCGCAGTAGATGATCGTTATATTTTTTACTTGCATGCTGTTTCATCCTAGTACAGTTTGTCATCTTTGTAGATCGATTTTTCAATTTGTTTGTGTTATAGACTTATAGTGGATCCAAATATTGGAATAGAGAAGAAAGGTGTTAGTCATGCAAAAGTTTGGGAGGATAAAGAACCGACGACTTGAAAACGACCCGACTATATATAAATATATTAATGAGATTGTAAGTTTAGAGTATATTTGTATTTGTATATGTATTAAAATATAAATATATTATTAAAAAACACATATATACTGCCGGTCTCTATTTGGCTACTTCTTTATTTTTTGTTTAACAAAAGTGTAAAATAATAAGAATCTAAGTTTTACGATGAAAAACAATATATTATAAAAGCTAGATTGGTAGAATATTATATTAAGAAAAATGCAAATACATATTATTTTGTACTGATGCCAGAGCATTATTGTTGGAGTCGGAGACTGGCAAAATCACCTCCCATGAGAGAATATTGATAGAAGTCAGCTATCTATTCGAGGGTTATACTAAACGATCGCCGTCGTACACATGAATAAAGTAGCACTAGACTGGTGTCCGCCATTATTGGAATGAGGTGCAGTTGCAAGTTTCGAGGTGAGCAGCGGCGTATTCACCACGTACGCATTTCATTCGACTGAGCGGACCATGGCTGAATTTCGGTTCGATACCTCGACATTGTTGAAGAATTTCATTGAAGTTTATCGGAATTGCTCGAGCGACAGTTCACCCCACTTCGTTCATATCGCTGCTGTGGACTACTGTAACGTAAAGGTTCGACGGAATCATTCTTGACGTTCCAACCACTGTGCAAGGAACTAGTGATGCGACGCGGTACAATTTTTACTCTGAAATTCTAGGTTTTTTGGTAGCTTATAGTTGTTTTTAGTGAAGAAAGCAACTAGTCGTGTGAGTACTATCCTTGGTAGTAGTTTCTGAGTCCTTGGGTATGCTGAAATGTTTGCTGTTCTCAAGAGGTCCACTAAAATAGAAAATTTGGTGTCTTTTCTTGTTCATTATGCACTTCTGTTTTTATCATCCTACCAATGCCACTGCTTCAACTGTGGATACTCTCCTTATATCGTTATCAGCACCTTAGGCGCAGAACAAATACCTCTGTGGATCATCGGAATGTCATGAGAAAATTTGCTCTTTCCTCAGTTTACGTAAATCAGTTCTGGTAGTGGCATCTCCAGTCTAGTGGACGAAAGAAACTTCAGGGTCGGAGAAGCGCGCACTTGACTGATCTTCCAAGGATCATTCATCGCAACCTCAAAGCTTAAAGAAGAACAAATCCTTTCTGTAAGAATATGATTAGTCAACTGTGTTGTATCATTGTATTTACTGAAGTATATATAATCGTAACTACATTAGAGTTAGGCCTAGGATCAAGGGAGAGTGGCCTAAAATGTGGAGATACATAACAGAAAGAGATATTTACGATATATTTTCTAACACCCCCCACAGTCGATGCCGGAGGATCACAAAGACATAGACTGTTTACGAACTCCATGAATAGAGATGAGGGTAACCCTTTTGTCATTATGTCTGCAAATTGGCTTGTTGTTGGAACATGGAGGACACGAGCATGTCCTAGCGCAACACGTTCACGTACAAAGTGAATGTTGATTTCAATATGTTTGGTACGTTGATGCTGGACGGGATTGTGGGGCATATAGACAGAGCTCACGTTGTCGCAGAAAACGATCGTCGCTTTGGATGTAGGTGTGTGCAGCTCGTGAAGTAGCTGACGTAGCCAGCAGGATTCAGCAACGGCATTGGCAACGGCACGGTATTCAGCCTCGGCACTGGACCGGGAGACGGTGGGTTGGCGTTTCGAGGACCATGAAATCAGATTGGGCCCGAGATACGCACAGTAGCCGGAGGTAGAGCGGCGGGTGTCTGGGCAGCCGGCCCAGTCAGCGTCACTGTAGATTGTGATTTGATCAGAGGGGGTGGAGGTGATAGAGAGCCCGAGTGAGAGAGTGCCTTGTAGATACCGAAGAATCCTTTTTAAGGCGGTGAGATGGGCCTCGCGGGGATCATGCATGTGGAGGCAACACTGTTGAACCGCGTAGCTAATGTCGGGCCTGGTGAATGTTAGGTACTGTAGAGCACCGGCGAGTGAGCGGTAGGCGGTCGGATCATTGACTGGTGGTCCGGCATTAGCCCCAAGTTTGGTAGTTGTGTCGACTGGGGTTGTGGCAGGGTTACAGTTTGACATTCCAGCGCGATGTAAGATGTCTTTAGTGTAGGTAGTTTGGTTTAGATGGAGGCCGGTGGGGTGTCGGGAGACGGTGATGCCCAGGAAGTAGTGTAGGGGCCCAAGGTCTGTCATAGCAAATTCCAGAGTCAGGGCATGGATGATGCGAGTTAGGAGATTGGAGGTGGAAGCTGTGAGAATGATGTCGTCGACGTATACTAGGAGGTGTGCCTGGGCGGAGCCATGATGATAAACAAATAGTGATGGGTCGGTTTTGCAGCTGTGGAAGCCAAGGGTGGTAATGTGAGTAGCGAAGCGGTGGTACCAGGCACGCGGGGCCTGTTTGAGGCCATAGAGCGCCTTGCGAAGCTTGCAGACGTGGGTAGGGTGTGCGGGATCAACAAAGCCCGGGGGTTGTTGACAGTAGACGACCTCACAAGGGAGCCATGTAAAAATGCATTTTTAACATCGAGCTGGTGAATGGGCCACTGTCTGGATATGGCCAGAGGGAGAACGGTGCGGATGGTAGCGATGGGATCGTCAGCCATGGTGATGAGGGAATAGATGAGTGCGCTGAGGAAGAGGAGGGAAAACAGGCTGGAAAAGAGGATCGTGAGAGAGCGTGATACCATGTAAGAATATGATTAGTCAACTGTGTTGTATCATTGTATTTACTGAAGTATATATAATCGTAACTACATTAGAGTTAGGCCTAGGATCAAGGGAGAGTGGCCTAAAATGTGGAGATACATAACAAAAAGAGATATTTACGATATATTTTCTAACACTTTCCAGTCCATGATTGGAAACCTCACAACAAAGTAGTGATCAACAAAAAGAGAGGATCAGTCACTATGTGGAAACATTGAGGACTCAGAGTGAGCTTGGTGGAAATCGACTTCCCCAAACTGTCCTCACTCTTCACCTGCGTGATACAACAAATAACCGCGAGGCCTTCCCCAAACCAAACACATCTACAAGGACCATCAATTAACCTCCCCCTTTTGCATACACTCATCTTCAACAAGACTCCCCTCTGAATTCTCTTAAGAGCGTTTGATGCCAGCCTAAACTACAACTATGCTGTACATCAACTGACGTCATCCTTGTGCATGAAACCTCTTACTTAACAAATAACTCCATCATGGGATAAGGATGTCGCTTACCTAACAAATAACCCCATCATGGGATAAGGATGTTGCTTTCCCCTTTGTTCGAGGAGAGAAATCGGTTTGGAGAAGGAAGCTTTGTTGTTGGCTCATGGTTTGTAGAGTGGCATATTCTCTGATCGAAGTTGTCTATGTTGGGCGTTGTAGCCTTTTGATTCTGCAGACTGTAGATCTAGCCTTGAAGAACCTTAGCGCCTCTTCGCTCATACGATGCTATTTGCTAGGATATTGAGATCCAGGTAGCCTTGCATGAGGAAGGAGGAATCTCTGGGTTTGGTCAAGATCAAGATAATGTGGATGCCATGCTCCCCCCTCCCCCCATTGGATGAGAAGTTTTCTATGGATGCTGTTGGAAGTAAGGTTCTATCTCAAGGTGATGATCATGATGATGAGTTGATAATCCAGATATGATTGCTTAATCCCTGTGTTTCCAAGACCCCGTTATTAGTGTTGTCTCCTTTTAGATATGTTTTTCCTACGAAGATGCTTTTGTTCTTATCCTTGTCCTTGTTGGGGCCTTTTCCAAGAGATTATAAGAGCAGTGGCATCGTTAGATGAGGCTAGCGCGTCTAGGTTGGAACTAGCTATGTTGTTGCGGTCTACCTCTTATCATCTTATTATGTATCTTTCTCTTGATTAATGATAATTAACAACAGATTATTCAAGATATTTGCTGCAGTAAAGAGCTGTCTGAAGTTAGACAACTGTCATCCGTAGGGAGTTTTATGCACTTCACAATTATGCAGTTGTTTACTCAACTGTATAAATTGTGCTCCCTATTTCAAATGCTACAGATTATACATTTGGTGCTTCCTAAGTTTCCCCTTGATCAGAAAGGGTTAGGTTTATTTCAATTCCCATGATGTTGTACAAGGAAAGTTATTCTACTTGTACTTATCTGAATTAGCTTAAAGATTGTTTCTCCCATTTGAATGTTTTGGACGTGCAGAGTGTAATGGTATGAAATATACCATGCGGAAGGTTAAAGTGTCTACCGAAAGGCCCCGATGCGGAGAGATCTACCAAGAGACTCTACCGGAGGTCAATTGCCGGAAGGCCTATCGATGGAAGCCCTACTACCGGAGGACCCGCTACCGGAAGAGTTGCTATCTAATGGATCGCTTCCGATAGAGTAACTACCGGAAGGGATGTTGTTAAAGTGACGGTCCGGAAGAGTTAGTCCCAGGCAGAAGCAGTATTTCAGTCCGGAGACCCGTAAAAGGACTGATAGTTATGTTTATGTAACACTACCACATGTATAGGGGCAAAAGGGTAAACTTAGTAATAGAAAGTCTATAAATAGGAGTAGAAGGGCTCATTTGTAAGGGACTCAAGTTAGAAAAGGGAGCTCACATCCCAAAGCTCTCTAGTGTTGTAAACCAAATGATGAATAATAGCTCTGTCTAGAAGTGGACGTAGGCCGGATTATTGGCCGAACCACTATACATCACGGTGTGGAAATTGTGTTGGGAGAGTAACCTCTGTTACATCTTCATTGGCGCCGTCTGTGGGAAAGAGCATCAACCACGATCCAGAAATTCATGAAAGAATCGACTCATTCTCCTGACAACTGGTTCTCGACGAGGAGTAGCCACGATTCAACCACGATCGGGAGTAATTGATCGATTGTTTTCCGTTTGTTTTGTCAAAACTTGATCAAGAAAGAAGTAGAACGTACCACACTTCAGATTTAGGAATTATGTACGGCAAAGGAATGAAATAGCACGTTCGAGAATCGACTCTCGATTATAGAAGAAATGGATCACATTGAAAATACTCGCTCTGTCAAAAGTAGAAGACCAATAATTCGTGATTCAATGAGCGTCGATGGCTTGGTGAAGAAGTCCAAAAAAAATGAGAAGAAGAAGACCGAAGAATAACCGCAATCCAACCAAGAAGTTGCGATCAAGCCAGCCAAACTAAAGATCAAAATCAGAACAAAGATGACTAGATCGTCATTCGCCTCTTTGACTACCAGCAAGAGATCAAAATCAATTGCGACGAATTGACAACTCGATTCACCTAAAAAGTCAACTGCGAATGAATCTCTGGGGAGAAAGCAATTCGTAGAAGTTTATCGAAGGATTCTATAGGATTTGCGATCCGATTAAGGGAATTGCTGGTGCCAGCTTATGACCAGATCTACGAGATCGTACATTCAAAGAAGGAGGATTCGCATGCTTCGATCGTGAAGAACCGTTGGCGGACGATAGAAGTTGAAGTTCCCTTCGAAGCCATCTGGAAATTTGAACGTCGATGAGATAAGTCAAAATTTCTCTTTCAAAAATCCTAAAATTCGCTTATGTAACTACGATTAATCATACCGGCAAGCAATCACATATTTTCCTTTTTGATTATGTACTTAACATCATCCCCTCTGCATCGATAGATGAATCAAATTAAACGCCTACCCTTGCGGATAAACAAGAGAGGCCAAATCAAGTCACTCGAAGCCGCGAAGTCGAAGAGACAATGCACTTTCCGTTCACTCCTTAAATGGCAAAGCATCGCAAGGATGATACCGAAAACAGAGAGATGGAGTGGATCCATATCAGATTGCGAACAATAGAATCGGTTCGGTTCGAGCCTTCAACGCTTTGGTTGCCACGAATACAATCTGAAATAGAATGATAGATAGCCAATTCTAGAGGCAAGGCGACATAAAAGTTACGGCCATATCTCTCAAGACGTCATCGGAAGATCGGAATTGGCATTTCAAATCAAGCCAAAAGGAGGCATGAAGGGGTCCGACATAAGATTGGCGTAAATCCATCTCCATAGCCAGGTGGTTATTTTTCCACTTCCGGAGAAGGAAATCCGAATCTCCAGAAGCTCCAGAGTAAGAAGGCGCTAGTCGCGTCCGAGTTCTTCAAAGGGGTGGTAATAAAATCCAGGCGGTAAAAAGAAATCTTCACCGGTATTTTAACCGGTAGAATGAGCAAGACTACCGAAAGGGAATTCTCAGTAGACGAATCAGTAAAAACGGACGCAGAAGTAATTACCGGTAAGAGTATTTTCCAACAGGATAAGGTCTCCGGAAGAACGGGTCGGAAGCAGTCAAGTTACCGATCGACTACCGAAAGGGTCCTGCGGAGGGGGATCACTAAGGAGTACACCGCAGAGTTTTGCAGCAGTCGAACATCCAATTCCCTCCGCAGAGTTTCGCTTTTCATCCCTGTTGAACTATTGATGGAACTCTTCCGGAGGGAAGGTCTATCGGTAGTACTTTATGCAACTGCGGCAGAAAATTATCGTCATCTAACGACCGGTTTTGGGGCAGTGTGAAAGTTTTATTTCTAAACCAGTAACAATTGGATATCCTCTCCGATAGGTCTACACCGGTAACAGTTTGAGGTCTCCATCAATGGCAACTTGATTCCTTCTCCAGTAGCAATTCCTTGTGTTCACCGCAAAAGACAAGACTCAAACCGGATACCAGCCTTCGAAGCCTGGATTCAAAAACACCTCAGAATTGGTCATTGGAATCGAAAACACAAATCCCTTGGACCCTAAGTCGATATATCCTGGATGTCAATAAGAAGTTGAGAACTGCTGCGCAGTAGAAACAGGTGACTCATCTCCAGAAGGCAATTGAAAAAAGGGAACTCTCACCGCCATGTACGTCTAGATCAGATCCAAAAAAGGGTATCTCGGTAGCCGCCGCAACCAAAGTACGTTGTTGCACTGGTAACTCCTTCCGGCAGAATTTTGCAAAAGTCCAAAGAGCCTCATCTCCACTGGTAGCAAAGTTTCACCGTCACCGGTAGCAAATCGGAAACCGCAAACCAGCGGAAGCAACATCAACTCTAAAAGGCCTCATCTATATGAAGATCGGACTTCAGATCTAGCGCGATTAAATCGGGAAATATTTGGTGAAAGAGCTCTGACAGAGTTATCGGACCGGTAGAGATATTACATCTTCATTGCGAAGGCCCCCAGAGGAAAACGGTTGTCTACAAAGGTAACATTCGCTCTACCGGAGGCACACGCACAAAGACCTCTCGGAGGCCATTTTCCTCTCGGAGGCCATTTTTCTCTCGGAGGCCATTTTCCTCTCGGAGGCCATTCTCTCCAGCTGGAAGTAAGGTTAATTCTCTTCAACAATATACTAAACGAAGACAACCAGCTTGAATCATCAGAATATGATTCAGTTCGAATGCTTGAGTCCAACTACCGGGCAGCAATTTTATTCAACCACCGGACGGTAGCAGAGTCAGAATTTAGAGATATGTCAACAGGGGAAATCATCTCCACCGGTGGCAAATTGAGATCCTGTCGATAATATCACCTAACGGGTAGTGTTATCCCACCGATAAAAAGGAGGTACCAACTTTTGATATTTTATTGTGAATATTATTTTGCCACTGGAAGTTTACAAAACTTTCTCTAGAGGATTGATCACCCTCTGGTTTTCAAAAAGAAATATTTTAAAATAACTTCTGATTTACTTAAAACCAGACCAGCGAGTCTTGGGAAAAGGAAAGCAAGAAAAAGAATGTATCCGACGATCTACCATCAAAGAATGGTAGTGTAATGTATCCGACGATCTCACTGTCAGCGTCCTGGCAGTAGAGTGTTAATCCGACGATCTCACCGGCTCAAAGTCGGTAGAGTGATAAACCGACGATCTCACCATGTGTACAGTGGTAGAGTGTGAAAGCAAAAGTGTAACTAAGGGGTTACCAAAAGAAATCTTGGCAAAACAACAAAAAAAGCAGTATGAAATTATTCATTATCAGAATCTCCAACTTTTGGGAAGCAATAGAATTTTTAGGAGTTCCTTTTTGTTCAACTCAGACTTGTGCCATCCATGTACTTAGACAGGCTGCTCTAAAAACCTATAGGTTGTATATTTGGGTTTTTTATTCCCGTGATTAAAATGCTCTAACTAACAAAAACACTTGGGAAGTCCGGTCGCTCCAGGCAACCCAAAAGACAAGTATCTTTTAATCTGTTAAATTTAGGTATGCAGGACCAAGGAAATAAAGTGATTCAAGCAGGAATCTGATTATGAAGTAATATCCCATTATTATTATTATCTCGGACTTCTTGAGATTATTATGGTCTTCTGGAATTATTACGATCTTCTGGGATTATTATGGCCCTTCGGAATTCCAGATCTCTGGATTTCTTATTATAGCACGTTCAAGGAGCGGAGACCTTTTCTCAGGAGAACAAGTGGGACTTCATCGCCCTCGGACCTTGTGGGACTTCTTTGTTTCCGGAAGACAAGCTCTTACATAGGCTAAAGTGTTTAAGTTTGTTTCCTTTTTTAGGCAAAAAGAAAAAGAACTTGTGGGACTAGGAGATATATAGTAGAAAAGAAAAGAGTACAAAGTGTAAATTTTATCTTCTTTTATAAGTTCCACTTTTTAGTGCTAAAAAGTAGAACTTGTGGGACTGATGTAATGGTATGAAATATACCATGCGGAAGGTTAAAGTGTCTACCGAAAGGCCCCGATGCGGAGAGATCTACCAAGAGACTCTACCGGAGGTCAATTGCCGGAAGGCCTATCGATGGAAGCCCTACTACCGGAGGACCCGCTACCGGAAGAGTTGCTATCTAATGGATCGCTTCCGATAGAGTAACTACCGGAAGGGATGTTGTTAAAGTGACGGTCCGGAAGAGTTAGTCCCAGGCAGAAGCAGTATTTCAGTCCGGAGACCCGTAAAAGGACTGATAGTTATGTTTATGTAACACTACCACATGTATAGGGGCAAAAGGGTAAACTTAGTAATAGAAAGTCTATAAATAGGAGTAGAAGGGCTCATTTGTAAGGGACTCAAGTTAGAAAAGGGAGCTCACATCCCAAAGCTCTCTAGTGTTGTAAACCAAATGATGAATAATAGCTCTGTCTAGAAGTGGACGTAGGCCGGATTATTGACCGAACCACTATACATCACGGTGTGGAAATTGTGTTGGGAGAGTAACCTCTGTTACATCTTCACAGAGGCCTAAGCATTTCTGATCTTTGTTTATGCAATATAGAATCTTGAAGAAGTTTCAGTAATCATGCTCAAGTGTCATACCTTGAAGAGGCATATACATTACTGTTGACATATCGGTTCCTTTTTTAGAAAAATAGAACTGCTAATTATTGCAAATAATGTTATTGTAATACATTGAATCGGCATTTGGGTTTATTCCAAATGTCTATCAAAAAAGGTAAAATTGTTTTTCCGGCTACACGGATGTTCTTCAACTAGGTACAAGAATTTCATTGATTAATTAGATGGTGATACTGAAATTATTGTGAAAACGCACTTCCAAGTACTATTAAGTTCTTACGAATCTCACTAGTTGGATGAAAGTTCTGATGTTGTTACCAATGAGATGTTCTTGATACCCTGATTATGTGTTTTATGATAACATTCTGATCTTACATGAATGTGGCCCCTCATGGAACTGACTCAGTTATTTATTTTAGTTTTAAGGCCGGTATTTGGGCTAATACTGCTTAATCATGCTCAGTAGTATGAAAGTACTGTAGAAGGATATGAGTTTTTGATCTTTTCCGTGATTAGGAAGAAGCGTCAATCATCGTGCTCAAGTGTCATTTTTGCAGGAAAGCTTGACTGTCTGACTCAATACTTTTTGAGCAGAACTACTAGTCGTTGGAGCTTATCATTTGTATTCGAAATACATTGACTTGGGTGTTAGTTTATTCACAAGTCAAGATCTCTCCTGGAAAAGGTAAGGAGAAAATACTCCCTCCGCTCGTGATCTCAGGTGGGTGATAGAGATCGATTTATTTTATTCTCTCTCTAAACTCATCCTGCTCTCAGAGAAAATATACATCATCTACCCCATCAGCTAACACCAACGGGGCCTTTGCTTTTATGGGTTTTTATCTGGCGTATAGGTGAATATACGTTATTACTGCATAAACGTAGTTCAAAAAAAGAAAAAAAACATTGCATGAACGTGCTGAATTGTTCCGTTGACTTGTCATTAATATAGTCCTGAAGTAGTTTGTTATTTGTTTGCTAAGATTTGAGTCTATGAAGTACAGGGTTGTTATAGCAGGTGAATAATGATGTACAAGAAATCTATTTTTTCTGTCTGTCTATATGGAAGCCCATTATTCGGGAAGAGATTATCCAAGGTCATATTTTAACACTAGTGGCGTTAACTTTTCATTTACTATTTCACTAGATTAGATGCATATATAGTTTCGACCTGGGGCATCTCATATACATACTCAAATTGCCTCTTAGAATTCAGCCAAAACCGATCATATCTAGATCCTCATAAAGTTGGCAAATTATGGGGGTGACTAGAAAAACTCTTTCTACACCCTTCTGCCTTGCATCAATTTGGCTGTTCTTCTTGGTGTCCATGGCTGCGGTGGATCCTGTGAGGGTTATTGCTTCCACCAGCATGACTAACGCCACCAACATTGCTAAGCCTGGCTGTTCCAGCAAGTGTGGTAATGTGACTATTCCTTACCCGTTTGGCTTTGGCAAAAAGTCATGCTCTCTCAACCAAAACTACCATGTCACTTGTAATTTCACCTTCAATCCTCCCAGACCTTTTATGAGGGGATACAAGGATAAGTTTTTGGAGATTTTAAGTATCTCTGAAACCAAGTTGCGTATCCGCAACCAGGTGGCAATGGGGTGCTACAATTCCACTGGGGATGTCATGTATTTAGCCTGGTTATGGTATGGATTTTCCTCTGGATCACCTTTCAGCTTCTCTCATGATTCAAACAGGATTAAAGCCATTGGATGCAATATTGTCGGTTATGCGGATGCTTACGACAGTAGGGGCGAGCGTTTGTCCAGCTATACTTCCTGCAACTCTGGTTGTCCAAGCAAAGAGAAGGTGGCAGGGGGGAGGTGTGAAGGTGTTGGCTGCTGCCAAGCAGTGATTCCAAAAGGCATGAGGAACGTTTTTGTCTCTGTTTTGGATACCGTAAATGAGTCAAATTCTGTGATGTCTAACCTCTGCAGCTACGCCTTTTTGGCTGAAGAAGGTACATTTACCTTTAGGGGGTTCTCAGATTTCAGCGATCCAAATTTTAAGAACAAGATCATCAATCACGTGCCTGTAGTGGTCGACTGGGTAATAGGAAATAAAACGTGCGAGGATGCTAAAAAAAATTCTCGTGATGGCTCCTACGCCTGCCAAGCCAATACAACATGCTCCAACAATTCTGTTAGAGGGTATACTTGTAGTTGCCGTCCAGGTTACCAGGGCAATCCTTATCTCTCTCCTGGTTGTTCAGGTAATGAGAACTCAGTGATCATTAAACCTGATTCAAATCGGTGAGTACTTCTACTTCTAAATTCATATTCACCATTATGCATGATCGTAGCTTTAATGTATAAACGCAGACATTGATGAGTGTGCTGGAGTGCACAATTGTTCAGACACTTGCCATAACAGGCCAGGAAATTACTCTTGCTCTTGTCCTCCCGGTCTTGATGGAGACGGTATGAAAGATGGTAGTGGTTGCAGTAGGAAGACAAAAAATGCATTCTACTTGTTGAAGTTGGCTTTCGGTACTTACTGATTCCTCTGTCGTTGTAACTTTCAAATTGAAATAGATCTTGTGCTAAATTGGTGATGTTTTTGCGTTCAGGCATAAGTTTGGGTTTCTTCGGGTTAGTTTTGGTGGCCATATCGATGTACTTGATAAAGAAGAAACTGAATCATGTGAAACTGCAACAGGATCGTTTCCGTAAAAATGGAGGTTTGCTGCTCCAAGAACTACTTTCATCAACAAGCCTTGGTGAAAAAGGGATGCTGAAGATATTCACACTAAAACAACTTAAGGTGGCCACTGAAAATTTCAGCGAAGCTCAAGTTCTTGGCAAAGGTGGTCATGGCATTGTCTATAAAGGAGTGCTGTCGAACAATCAAGTAGTTGCAGTCAAGAAATCAAAGGTGATTGATCAAAGTCAGATTGAAGAATTTATCAATGAGATAACGATTCTTGGACAGATAAATCACAGCAATGTGGTGAAAATAGTTGGATGTTGCTTGGAGAGTGAAGTCCCAATGCTCGTTTACGAGTACATCTCAAATGGAAATCTCTTCGAGCATATTCACTCCAACAAGGATGAAAGGTCGTGGCTAGATTGGAGCAACTGTATTCGTATAGCAACCGAGGCTGCGGGCGCTCTTGCTCACCTGCACTCAGCTGTATCCATACCTATTATTCATAGAGATGTCAAGTCTTCAAACATTCTGATAGATGAGAATTATAATGCAAAGATATCAGATTTTGGAGCGTCTAGGTTGATCCCTTTGGACCAGACCCGACTCTCCACCATAGTCCAAGGAACTCTAGGGTATCTCGATCCCGAGTACTACCACTCTGGTCATATAACGGAGAAGAGTGATGTGTATAGTTTCGGGATTGTCTTGATTGAGCTTCTTACGCGACAAAGGCCAGTCTCAGAAGAACGTGATGTCACTGAGGCTACCCTGTCTACATATTTTGTCAATTTAGTCAAGGCAGGGACATATTTTAGCATCCTGGATCCTCAGATAATAGAGGAAGCACCAGTGGAGCAACTTACTTCCGTGGTTGATCTGATCTCGAAATGCCTCAACCCCAAAGGTGAAAGCAGACCGACAATGATGCATGTGGCTATTGAACTGAAAGCAATAAAGAACCGTGTTCCACATCCGTTTACGCTGCAGGAGCCACACCACGAAGTCAGTAGTCATAGTAGCCAACCACAAGAAGGAGAATCCGACTTGTACCCTGAAGAGATAAATCATAGTAATCCACCTCCAGATGAAGAAACTGACTTGTACCCAGTACCAACCAAACCCTAGCGAACCGCTTTCAAACATGGAAAAGTATTAGTACCTTGTCTCAACGGCATTTTTCCTTTTTTTTTTGGGGGGGGGGGGGGGGGGTTGCTTCGGTTTTGGGACCGGCTCTCGCGACTTCAGAAGAGATCGAAGTCATGGTGCCTTCGCTAATCTGAAGTGTTGATTGACATTTTTTCTCATCTTACGGTGTAGACCCAGTATAGAAAAATCAGGGGTATGTTTGTAATATCGCATGTCTGACAGGGGTTCACAGGGGTATTTTCGTAAACTCGCGTTGCACAACTCACGTGAGATCACCCACATTTGTTTTTTTTTTATAAATTTATTTAAATCGGCCGATTTAACTTCCCCCAATTTCAATCTCCCCCTTTGCTGAGTTGTTAACCGTAAACCAAGCAAGTTCTCCAAGCAGCTCTTTTTCGTTTCACCCATTCTTCTTCCTAAGCCCCGGTCGTTCCCGGTAATCTGCGATTTTGCTGTTCGTTTCGACCGTCTTACAACTGTCGCCCATCCATCTGCATCTGTTGGTTGGTATCACAGGTAGGTGTCCGGAGTAAGCTGAGTTTAAATTTGTATGATCGTAAATTTTCGTCTCCATGAGTCCATGAATAAGCCCCACTAGTCCATTTAGTTTGCATGCGAATGGGTTTTAGTGTTTTTCATCACTCTCCCCTTGTTTGGCTTTAACCTTTCTTCTGCTGAAGTAGTGTTGTACCTGTTGGCCCAAAATTTCAAAATAAAATTGAAATCCTCTGTCTCCGTTAATCTTAAATTTACAACACGCAGAAGTTATTTGGATTACTGATTGGTCTGTGGCCACTTGTTATAATAAATTAGTAAGTTTGGTTTCATGAATTATGCTCAGCATTACCGAAAGCGAGGTATGAAACCCTAATACGGTTGGAATTGCTACGTTAGTTAAACGCCTAAGCCCCTTTTTCATCACTCTCCCCTTGTTTGGCTTTAACCTTTCTTCTGCTGAAGTAGTGTTGTACCCGTTGGCCCAAAATTTCAAAATAAAATTGAAATGCTCTGTATCCGTTAATCTTAAATTTACAACACGCAGAAGTTATTTGGATAACTGATTGGTCTGTGGCCACTTGTTATAATAAATTAGTAAGTTTGGTTTCGCGAATTATGCTCAGCATTACTGAAAGCGAGGTATGAAACCCTAATACGGTTGGAATTGCTACGTTAGTTAAACGCCTAAGCCCCTTTTTCACCCCCTCTGCATCTGTCACTGCTGTCATGTCTCTAGTTCCATGCAAAATTTTCATGTATCTTTGTTTAGACTATTATCTGCTAACCTGTCCTATTTTTGGCCTACCTATAGAATTCTATATCCCAACAGGGCTACCCCACCTCACAACATTGAGCTACATACTATTGCTGTAATACAGCTACCTGAACATCTCCCCCCAAGATTTTTTACCAGACTCTCTCGATACCTGATTATCAGCCGAGTTTTACCATCATCTTGTCAAAAAAATGTACTACGTGGTTATAAAAAAGTATGACCCAGTCACAAAATTTGCACACATCAGGTCCTATCTTAGGCCAACCTATAGAATTCTATACCCCTACAGGGTCACCCCACCTCACAACATCGTGCTATATACCCCTATAGGGTCACCCCACCTCACAACATTGTGCTACTTGCTCGTCTTTTGATACAACGACCTGATGTTAAATTTCTGTGCTTATTCGCCAATGTTGTTCGTCATAGATTTTTTAAATACGATGAATTATGTATGTATCCTCCATGATCTTGGTATCTGACAACAATGTGCCCACTTATTATTAGTGTTTTAGGCTGTAGTCTGTTTAATTATGACGTTTGATTTCGATGGAAAAATTACAGTTATGGTATGCACCCCTTAGATTCGGAAACAATTAGCAAAAGGGGTTACCTGAGCTACTCTGGACCCATGGTTGTTGTCTTTTTCATCAATCCATTCTTTTCTCAAAGTCTTGAAATTTCTGATTATTTATGAAATGTTTGTCGTTTACCTGTGTTGTCCTTAATATGAACGATTATTAGTCAACTGAGCTACTCTGGACCCATGGTTGTAGTCTTTTACTTCAATCCATTCTTTTTTCCAAGTGTTGAAATTTCCGATTATGTATGAAATGTTTGTCGTGCTCCTGTGTTGTTCTTAATATGAACGATTGTTAGTCCACTGAGCTACTCTGGACCCATGGTTGTTGTCTTTCTCATCAATCCATTATTTTTTCCAACTCTTGAAAGTTCAGACTATGTATGAAATGTTTGACGTTTACATGTGTGGTCCTTAATATGAACGGTTAGAAGTCCACTGAGCCACTCTAGAGCCAAGGTTGTTGTCTTTTACATCATTCCATTCTTTTTTCCAAGGCCTGAAATTTCATATTATGTATGAAATGTTTGTCGCTTCCCGGTGTTTTCCTTAGTATGAATGATTATTAGTCCACTAGGCTTACTTGGTGAAATGGGTCCTAAACCTTCACATACGACAGTTGCCGAACGTAAACTTAAAAGGAAGAAGGTTGCGCATCATCAATCGGTTCATGATGATGCTGATTTCCAAGATTGGAAGCAACAGGGCGTTGAGGACCGGCATCCTGACAGCTACCAGAACAAGTGTACGCCCAGCAAGATGATTGAGACGGTAAATAATCTTGCCTACGGTGGTATATTATCAGAGTTTATGAAGGTTCTACGTAATACTGGGTTTATCGGTCTGACCAAGATATCAGTCAATCGTATGGATTGATCTTTCATACACAAGCTATTATAGTTGTATGACAAGGAGTCAAAGTCATTCCGTCTCGGTGAAGGAAATTTGCTCACGGTGGGCCCTGATGACGCGAAGAGGGTCTACAATCTTCCATCGGGAAACTTACCAATCAAATTAAGTCCTAATCATACGAGTAGGGCTAAACAACTTGGTGTTGATATGGGACCGCGGTCCACCTCGTTGGCTCCATTGACATCTGTGTACAGTAGGATCCTTTATGAAAAAGATCCTGAAAAACATACCAAGCTGTTTATCTTGTACTCATTAGGATGTGTACTCAACCCGTTCCCCAACAACAATGTCAGTCTCAACTACGCTGACTATTTACATGATCTGGAATTGATTCCAAAGTATAACTGGTGTCAGCACATTTCTGACACCCTGATCGGTGGTTTAGACAAATATGTTGATTCCAAGGATGCAAGCCCTTTGTTCATAGGGGATTTCCATTTTCTGGTGGTAAGTTACTCGTTAACATATTTATAAATTCATTCAATGTTGTGTATGTGAAATCCATTATGCCGTAACAGTTGTGCATACAACGCAGGTACATTTTCTTGATAGTGTACTGTTTGATGATGAAATATGGTCTGACGTCGTCCCAACATGTGGACTCTGGTCAACAGAATCCGTAAGAAATAAGTTACGGGATCTGAAGTCGGTTGACGCGATACACAGAGGGCGGGTTAAGTATCCTGGTACATCCAGCTGTAACATGGGGACCACTATGCCAAAATCCTATTACCGTGCCGATCGTCAGTCTGTTGGTGTCGAGGGTTTGGATGATGAGGAAATTGACATGACTCTATCGGAGGTATACGAGTCTTGCAGTTGACCACTGTTAGTTGCCGAACTCTGTTATGTATATATGTGATTTAAAATTTTGTCCATCTGCAGGCCACTACAACACACGCTGAAGCTGTATTAGAGTCCAACCGATGGAGTCGGAGGGTTGAAATGTTGAATAATTACATTGTTAGGTTGCTTCTGGCAGATGGTAAAAGTAAGGATGCACAGGGTAAGGCAGAAGCTGATGGTCTGAGTGAGGGTCGACCCAAAAGAAAAGCAAGTTACGATGGGTGTACAGAAGATACCGGTAATTGCAATCTTGCGCGCAGGTATTCTGTCCCAATCAGGCTTTATGTTATTCATTTGTGTTTGTCGTGCAATCTTGTGATAATTATTGGTGATACTTTTATCGATTGGAACCAATTTATTGCTACAGTCTTTAATGACCCTGCACGATGGAGGTTCGAGCCAACCACCTACCAAGTATGATGTTGAAAAGCTAAACATATGTGGTGATTATCAGATAATCATGCCTCAAGTTTTAAGCATCGATCATTTCTAATATAATGAGTGTCTCCGTGCAGTTTCATTGTAGACTGGTATGGTTGGAGAGGATGGGGTGCGTTAAGTGCAGAGAGGGAGGACGGGGGTGTGTTAGGTGCTGAGAGAGAGGATGGATCAAAGGATTTATTCGAACAGTGTATTGAAGCCGAGGGGGGTGATAGCACGATCGCTACCGATGTTGTCGCTGCAGAAGTAGATCAAACTCCAACAGAGGGCAGTGTGAACACTCATGCTGGAGATCTGCCGGTTGGTCAATCTGAAACTCCGACCTCAATTGATACAGTGGTGGAGACTATGATTTTGACGGATAGTTCTCCCAAAAAGGATGTAAAGTCTATTCATACCAGTCCCAACATGCCCAGGCAAGTGAAGAGAGGACGTTGTTAGTGTTCACCTTACGTCTATACCAGGGCAAAGCGTGCAGCCAAGCTCAGTGGGACTGAAATTCAAATCTTGGAGTATGTCAGGGGAGCCGTGTGCGATGACCCGGGGTAAGCTTATTCACTATTTGCTGTCAACTTCCATAATAATGATGAAATTACATTGACATATTGTCTGGTTATTAAACAATCTTGTTTTGCAGGAGTATGCAGGTCTTCTGTGATGATTTCAATACACTGACTCAGCATGACATGTTAACAATGAGTGATGACCAGTGGATAAGCACCGATGTTGTTAACAGTTTTGTTTACTATTTAAACTGTCATCAACAAACTAAGAGGGTCATCAATGCCATATTCATGCCTGTTTTGATGGTAATGTCCGTATAATCCTACAATTAATGATTTCAAATATTCGTTTTCTGTATCTGATCTACAGCATGATCTTATTATCTTGCGCATGACAGTCCCAGTCTTCAGTACTGAAAGATGTATCGTGTGATGACCAATTCTTTATAAAACGATTTGATAGTCTTCTCAAAAATCTTTGCATTGAAGCGGACACTGTCCAAAAATGTAAATACGTACGTACATGGCACCTGAATTCCCATTTGGTGCTATGCTTATTTTTTGAAATGTTTTAATCACTGTTATTGACATTGTTAATGGTCTGTTTTCTTCAGTTTGTTCTCCCAGCGTTGTATGATTCTCTCTACGTCCTAGTAGTTATCAACACGGTGAACAAACAATTTCACTGGATAGACACTTTACCTCAGTCAAATTTGAACTTCAAGAGAGCTAAATTGCATGTCTCCATACTGGTAATTCTGTGCGATGGCATAACCATGATTTTGTGGATTTGCGTACCCGTTGATTTTTGTCATCCATTTAAATTTTGTCGTCTTTGTTGTCAACCACTGTAGTTGAAATATGTATTATGCTGGCTCATCCATCATGGAATAGTGGACAAAGCGGTGTTTGAATGGAAGTGGGACATCTGCACGTTGTTTGATCAAGGGGATGCGGTAAGCTGTGGCCTACATTGTTTGCGGATGATGGAGAACTATTTAGTAGTAATCAAATCGCGTACGGCCCGTGATAATAAATCTGTGCGTACAGCCCGTGATAATAAATCTGTGTGGTCTGATTGGACCAACAAAGATTATATCTCCTACCATCGAGCAAGAATATCTAACATATTACTTTTACAGCCTGAGAACAGTCTGAAGGAACAAATCGTTGAAGCATCATCATCAGCTGTTGTTATGTCCGATATTGTTGTGGAGGATGCCAAACAAACGAGAAGGTCTGTGCGGATTCGAGGTGGCAGGTAGGTACTGGGTTGCGAGGGCACCACTTAATTTTGACCGTTTGTATCTTATTTAATGGCATGTGGATTCCCCAATGATGTAAATACTACCTATGGTTGTATCTTATTCGATGGGTATGGTTTGGGGGGGGGGGTGGTTGTTTGTTATCACAGTGTTAAAAAGTTGGTGCCTTCTGATATGAACGCGTCATGTCGCCAATGTTCTCCACAAATGGCGGAGGCAATGGCTCTTAATTTTGCTCAGCCGGCCGTCGGTGATATGGAAAATGTTGGTTTTTGTATGTATAGTGACTGTCCTGCAGCAGTGAATGTTGTAAAAGGGAAGGGCGAAGTAAATGTAGATGCTGGGGTTATTTTGTGTAGTTTTAAGAGGAGGATGAATGATACGTTAGATTGCTCAGTTTCTTTTGTTGGTAGTAGTCAAAATGTTAATGTCCATGTTGTTGCAAACATTAGGTCTTGTTTTTTGGCCAACACATAGTATTCTATACTGTACAGGGTCACCCATCCGCACAACAATGAGCTACCTGCCTTTCCCGTGTTGCAGCTACGTTAATCCTCTTAGGGCAAGCTGTTTTGACCAGACCATTTTGGATACCGGCCTAACAGCCAAGTTTTGCCTCCATCTAGTCATAAAAATATACTCCGCGGTCATACCAAATTACAATCTAGTCACGTTCCACGCAGCAGGTCCATTATTTGGCCAAAAGAACGTATCAAATTTTATACCCCTACAAGGCTACCCGACCGCACAACAATGAGCTACCTCCCCTTCCTTTGATGCAGCTACCTCAATCCTATCAGTGCAAAGTTTTGATGAGTAGACCCTCTCGAAACCTGACTTGTAGCTGAGGTGTACCACCATCTAGTGATAGAAATATAGTATACGGTAACGAAAAAACTTATTGATCTAGTTACGCTGCACATCTGGATATTTGGCCAAAGATATCAAATTGTATACCCACACAGAGCTACCCGGTTCCGCACAATAGTGAGCTACCTGCCCGTCAAGTGATGCAGCTACTTGAATCCACTCAGGGCAAGATTTTTGAACCAATCCTTCCCGATACGTGATTTGTTTCCGAGTTTTGTTGACATCTAGTGATAAAAATACACTCTAAGGTCATTAAAAAGTATGATCTAGTCACGTTTCACGCATCAGGTTCGTTATTTGGCCAACCATAATAAATTGAGTGTTCGTTTTTGCAGTCGATCTTTGGTTGATGCAGTCATTATTTAAAGTATGCAGTCAGTTATTTTAGTATTTGTAGTCACAAATACAGTCATTTTACATTTTTACCACATTTTACATTCTGCTTTTCATCATCATCCTAGTGCTATTTTATTATTTCATGTACATATCATTGTGCTATTCCATTTGTTTATACATCATTATGATTTGTACTTTACTTTTAGTTATATTCCGTAATTTCATACTGTTAGATTAACACTTTCATTGTATTGTATACTTCCTCTTAAAAATAATAAGCATTTTAGAGAAGATATCTAGTTTGAGTTAGGGCTTTTCTATTATTTCTTTCATTTATATATAGAATTCTGAGTAAGTATAACTGGTTTGTGTATCCCTTAAAGAACCCTTTGGTCCCGAGGTCGAATGTCAATAGGAGCATTTTGTTCTTTTTATATTATTTTGGCCTATATCACAGCTAGGGGTGTCAAAATCGGGTTTCGGGTCGGGTTGAGCTCAACCCGAACCCGACCCGAAGATAGTTTTGGTCAACCCGAACCCGACCCGAACCCGGAGCGGGTTGTACTTTAACCCGAACCCGGAGCGGGTTGACCCGAACCCGACCCGTTTTTTCAAAAATTTATTTTATTTTTAAAATTTTGGATTATTTAATAAAAAATATAATACTATAATATTAATTAATTATTATGTACAATATATAATCATATGTTATCGGTTAAATGTTTATTTTAGTCATAAATTAATCATTAAATACTAATTAAGTCATTAAATATAACATATTTTCTATTTTTAATTTAATTTTTTTTCGGGTTACGGGTTAGCGGGTTCAACCCGAACCCGAAGCGGGTTTCAATGACCCAACCCGAACCCGACCCGAAAATCATTTCGGGTCAAAAATCTCAACCTGAACCCGGCTTTTTACGGGTCGGATTTCGGGTTCGGGTCAAGATTGACATCCCTAATCACAGCTTAAGTTGTCCGTTTCCCATTTATGTACTAAATTCTTTGGCGCTATGGTTGGTTTGTGTAGTTAAGCAAGAGTCCAAGGCCATGGGTTTGAATCCAGATATGAGCTTGGAAGTTTGTTTTGCTTTCTTTTTTCTCCCATCTTGTCCATCCGCTAACAAATGCGGCCCAAATACGTTAGGACCCATCGACCCACGCGGTCAAGGTCCATTGACCCAGCAAAACCTACCTAATCAGCCAACCAAGAGAAACCCTAACTCTTCCTTATAAAATAGGAGAACAATAGCAGACTAAAGCAGGGGTTCCTTCTGGATAGAACATTCGGTTCTCTGTGGTTTACGTTTTAAGAGAAAAGAAAGACAACTCTTCTCCTTTCCGAATTTTTTTTCCCACAGTCGAGAACATACACTGGAAACAATCGAGCATCTTCCTGGGTTTTAAACTGACATTCTCTAATCTTGTCTGATTTCTCTTACGTCGATTTCGTTTGCTTCGGGTGGCAACTGGGTAAGTTGTATAGTGTATTTCTCTCCTTCTTCTCTACCCCATTCATAGTGTAAGTTTCGTGTTTCCATCTCTCTCGCCAAAGGAACCGGACGGTGATGGCAAAAGGTTAAGAAGTGCTCAGTTGGGTATTGATATCCGATGGAAGAGCATAACCCATCATCTGCGCGTTCTGTTATTTTCGATTCAACCACTCGAACCAGGGTTTCGAGTCTCCATCTCACATGCCCTTGGTTCTATGAAATTGAGACAAATCTTCAATGTTTTATTTTTGTTTTTGACTTTCTGAATAGCGAGCCACAGTCGCCATTTAGACACATCAAGGTCTCTTCTCAAATTTTGGTTTCATCGTAATGCTTATCCCGTCTTTTACCATTTTACCTACACCCAGAACTACCTTTTGATTTTTATTTCAGTAGAAGTCGACCCAGTGAAACACCGAGCCTAGCATGAGTCCTCGGTTTGAACTGAGGTTCCTCCAAGTTCGCGCATAAGCTTAAGTATCGAGTGTTGGATATATATCTCTTTCATTTATTCTGGATTCGAGTTCTTCTTTGGGTGCTCGCCGTCATTTATTCGTTGGTCTCATTTCACGCAATTACATTTCTCTGTCTGTCACTTATCAGTCTTTGAATCCAATCCAAGGAAGTTTGGGTTCGACCTGGTTGCGTTTGGTTTCCTTACCTGTATAGATTGCAGAATACTAGGCTCTCCTTATGAATCCACAGTGCCTTTACCTGAATCTGGTCTGAAATGAACCCTGCCCACCATGGTCAAATGGGTTACCGTGACTCTCACCAGAAGCCTTCATATTCTGCTCTACTTAACATTACATTGGTGAACTGATTTATGTTTTGTGTTCCCATTTCAGTATCCCTACAGGGTCTTCCTCATAAGAGAGATATGGTTGTAGCAATGTCACATTTATATACTCCTTTGCATATTGCTCATTCCCTTTCCTCTATTTTGCTATAGTGCTGTTGAGTTAATCAGCTTACTCTGGTGTTTGTTTTGCTCATGTACTAATTTTTCAGGAGACTTACTTTGGTTTCCTAGTACACAATCTCTCTCTGGCCCAAAGCAGTCCTCTAATTTTTGTTTGAACTTATGATCTCGGCTGTCAATCATATTACCTGTACTACCAATGTGCTTCATGAACATTTACCTGTTCGCTGAGCCCATGTGGGTCAAATCCTTTTGATACGTTGTATAGGTTAATTAGCAACCTGTTAATATGGTGTTTGATACTAATTTTTAGGCCTGCGTATAACCATCTACTTTTGTCGTTTTCTCTGCTTTCCTTACTTGGCAAGGTGAATCTGATTTTCTTTTGCTCACACCTGGCAATAAAAAAGCTGATGAAGTAAAATGGATTAGTAACCTAAGAATAGAACCTGGATCTCGCTGATTCTTTTAGTTAAGGACATCATGAGTAAAACAGAAGCAGTCTTGAGATGAAATATTGACTCAGTTTAGGTTTAGTTTATATTTAAGGTTGGCAACAGTAGACTTCCTTGACATTTACCTTGCAGTTTAAACTTTCATTTTGGTCTCCATGCGTGAATAAATAGAAGTAAGCAATCTGGTTTGATAATTTGGTTTAGACCTGTATCCGGTTCAAGTATAGTAACTTTAGGCCTAGGTCCTCCGATGAGTTGTTTTCTCTTTAGAGTATATTAGATAATAAATGAACAAAAAAAGACAAAATGTTTTGACATTTTAGTTTATATCTGAATTTCAGTTGAGCTTAGTAAATTTTAGACTCTTATTTTTTGTTTAAAATCCCTAATAGCTCTTCAATAACATTGAACACGTTTGTTTGTCTGATTAGTTACCTCCATTGATTTCGCTCTGTTGTTTGTTCCCTTTGCAGTATACTGTGTATGTGTTGTATACTTAGCTTTACTGTAATTTTTGCTTTATTTCCTTGTATTTTGATTACTACTACTAAGCCCTAGTTATTAGACTTTATGACCAAGCCTTAAGATAGTAGGTGAACCCAGAGATTTAGGTGAGCCATGTCCCACCTAACAAATTGGGTGACCCCTAAACCCAAACCACATCTTATTATGTTAATAATAATAAAAAGAGGGCCTAGCCCAAAAAAGAGACTAATCCAAAATCTCAAGTCTAAAATCAATTCCAAATAAAGCCATCTTTCGTCAAAGCCAATCTGGCCCGATAACCTGTCTGGGCCCATTTCCAAAATTTGGCCCACAACTTGATTTGTCCCAAAGCCTATTTCAACCAAAGCTCCAGCCAGCCCAAGCCTTCAACCTGGCCCAATGACCATCCTGGGCTCATTTTTGAACTTATACAAATTCTCAACCCCACTTTGGCCCAAATTCAAAAAACCAAAATCAACCCAAACCCAAAATTAACCTAAGGCCCATTTTACCCTCAAAAATAATCTTCAGCCTAAATAATAAGGCCCAAGGCCCATTTCAGCCAAATAAAAAGGCCCGGGCCCATTTCAGCCCAAAAACATTCTTCAGCCCAACTCAAAAGCCCACCAAGACCCAAAACCTCAAACAAGGTCCAATTTGGTCCAAAATCACAATGAAGGCCCAAATCCCAAGACCCAAATCTCAGTAGGCCCAAAAGCCCATCAGGCCTAAAAACCCAATTCGGCCCACATGCCTAAAATCCCAATTCGGCCCACATGTCTGTAGACACCAAAAATTCTCACCCATAAAGCAAATTCCAGTATAATAAACAAAATAAGAGGGGTCGCCGTCTTTCTTTTTCAAAACGTATTAGTGTGCGTGCCGAAACGAAGCCATCGTTGTTTAATCCTTTTCAAAGCATTTCATAAATGCATGATTTTCCGAAAATGAATTTCCAAACGATGATCTGGTTTTAAACCCATCCCTTTTGTCTCATTGCCTTTTTGCTTACATATCAGTTTCTTTTAGTTTGTTACTTCTTTATCCTATTTATTGCTACTTTAATGTTTTTCTAGGATTTACTTTCATTTTAATTATTTTGTAGTATCATTTCTATCATTTTATGCGTGTTTCACTATTATTTTTATCCATGATTGTTATATTCCGTTTTATTACTAATTCCTCTATTTTTTTTCCACATTTCATTGTATTTTGTTAGTTGTTTTTCCATCTTATTCACCGCCACTTGTACATATCTAATTCAATTTCCTTTTTTACGACATTCACTTGTATATTATCATACTCGTACTATTTTGTTATTTCATGTACATATTTCATTCGTTTATATATCTCATCGGGATTTATGCTACCATTAGATTAACTCTTTTGTTTCTTGCATACTTTCTTTTGAAATTATAGCATTTTTATAAGAGTTATCCGATAGAGATTAGGGCTTTTCTTTTGTTTCTCTCGTGTGTATATTGGATTTTGACATAGCTTAGTTGGTTAGGGTGCTCACTTGTAAACCCATGGATCTCAAGTTCAAATCTGGCAAAAGACAAAGACCTTTTTACTTTTTCTATTCAGCTCAAGATAGAACTTAGTTTAATTCGTCACAGTCATATACCAAAATGTTGCCTTAGCTCAACTGGCTACTAGTTGCGTTAAGCATGTGAATCCCCAGGGTTCGAATCTGGGGAAGAGCAAGTGTGTAGTTTTTTATTTTTCGGATGCTACATTCCCAAACGAGACCCTGTCTCGGTCCAGACCAAACACGGCCCATTCTCCCAATTAGGTCCGATCTTTTGCTCCCAAATAAAACCTATGACCAAATTAATAAGCCCACAGATAAAATCAGTTAACTTTTCCTACCAAAAACCCTAGTTTTTCTAATTATAAAGGGAACAGCAGCGCCCCGATACGTTCGGCTCGATGAACCTCCCGCGACCATCTTCTTGATTCCCTTCATCCATCTGGTTTCCTCGATTCGTAAAACCCAGTAGACCTTCATCTCCCTCTGATTCAACCGTTCTTCTTCTTCTCGATCTTCAAACACAAATACCCTAATCTACCCACCAAAGCGACCGCCACCGATCCTCTTCTTCCCTCTGCTTTCTCTCCGATAAATCTCTTCATCCTCAATTTTGCACGTCCAACTGGCGAACAAGAGCATACATGCTCCGCGTCTCCCCATCTTCTTCACCATGATTATTTTGCTCTCCCAAACCTGGCGACCAAGGAATATAATACTTCAGCACCTCCCTCGATCGCTTCACAAACGGAGGACCGTTCGTCGACGACCACGACACCAAGTACGGTCGCCACCAGCACCACCGTGTCCATCACTCAGAATAGGGGAGTTTACCACCTCACCTCTCTTCTCTTTATATTCTATTTTGATAATCTGTACTTACGAGTGGTTGTGTTACGAGATTCGCACTTCATCCCCGACCAAAGAGACCGGTTTCGGTCTTCTGTATCCTGCTCACCAGAGGAGACATTGTTTGTTCTGTCTTATCTTGCTATCATTATGTCTTATTGATTTCACAAACCAAGCCTGATTCAAGTTAATTGAGTTCATCCGCGACCTTTGTGCTCTGTCGGGTTGATTTACGTCTGAATATGGATATAAACTTTACAGTTTCTAAGTGTTCAACAACCACAGTTTATTTGATCTCTGAATGTGATGTTGTCTTGTGTTGATCTGCTATCTACGTCGAGGTACCTCGCTTGGAATATGGAGCGAATCAGTACCACTGACCCACATCAGTTTACGCCCGCCGCTGCACTACGTCTTTCACTCGACTAGCAATCAACGTTCTTCTGAACGGCTGTCCTCACTCCTCATGGCTTTGTATTGCATGTCTTTAACGGTTTCTTGTTATGTGTCTCAGTCCTCGGTGGATTCGAAATGCTCTCTTGGATTACCTTCTGATCCTATTTAGTTCACACTTGACCCAAGATTGATGAGCTTCGGTTTCTAGCAAACTGCGTTGTTTCTTGTTGTTAATTATGTATTCGTTTCATTTTCTTTTTTGTCAAATCTGGAAACTAAACCTGTTGTATGTTTGTTTTCACCCTTTGCGTATGAATCTGTTGCACATTAGCAGCCACCTTCGGATTTTGTCAAACTCGCGGGTCTAAAGTCCCCTTCTGATGGCCACTACTCTTATGAATCTTGGAGTTTCTATCGGTCAACTACTCCTAATTATTTCCTGATTACCTGTTTAAGGAGTGGCTCTTTCTGGAAATCGATGTTGGTTGGAAGTTATGTTGTTTCCAGTGAGTATTTTGCTCCTCTTATGTTGCTCATTGATATGGAATTAAGTTTCGGGTTTCCAGGATTTGGAATCAGATTTCAATTTGGCTTAATTTCTCTTGCGTTATGTGATTTAAATCTGGCCTTGGCCTCAACGAACATTAATTTGTGTTGCTTAGTCTAGACCTTTTAATTCACTCACTTTAGGATGTCGTTTGAATCCTGTTTCAATCTGTTTATAATCTAGCTGATTTAGTTTTATTAATGCCCCTGAATGTTTTGCTCTTTGTGATATATTGTCGGCCTTATTTTTTTATCGCCATTTTGTTTTTGAACTTGTGGATTGGGCCATTTAATTTTCAGCCTAAAATAAAGCTAGCTTTGGCCCATTTTATGGTTAGTCAAACTTCGCTAATGTAAGTAAGCCCTAGTTATTAGACCTTAGGACCAAGCCTTAGGATAGAGGGTGAACCCTAAGATTTAGGTGAGCCATGGTCCCACCTAATAAACCGGGTAATCCCTAGACCCAAACCACATCTTAATATAATAACATGTATTAATAAAAACACTTTCTCAAAATTCATCCCAATTTGATTCATCATTTCTTCCTAAATTGATAAGCCCAAAATTGAGACCCAAAATTGAAACCCAAGTCTAACCCATAAAATCAACCCAAATCTAAAACCCATTTCAAACTTTGAACTAGTTCCACAGCCCAATCTCATTTCTTAAACCAGCCCAATTTCATTTCCAAAAAAAAAAAGCCCAGCAACACCTCAAACCCAAATAAAAAGGCTTAAGTCCTATTTCAGCTCAAAAACAATTTTAAACCCAAATAAAAAGGCCTAAGGCCCAATTCAACCCAAAAGCCTAATCAAGGCCCAATCCGGTCTAAACCTTGATCAAGGCCCAACCCGGTCCAACTTTGACCAGTCCAATGATTGACCAGCCTGAGCTTTGACCAGTCCAATGATTGACCAACCTGAACTTTGACCTCGGTCCAACTTTGACTCGGTCCAACTTTGACCAAACGTTGACCTTGACCCAAACATTGGCTTTGACCCAAACATTGACCTAGATCGAAACGTTGACCTCGACCCAAACGTTGACCTGGCCCGTTTTCCAAGCCCGATTCAATTCAATCCAATTCAAACTTAATCCCATTCAAACCCAAATTGTAGATTCCATCTAAACTCCAAAAATCCAAAAAACATTCCTCATTATTCAGCTTTAATTCAAAAATCCTGAAAATCTCTTTTCTCAAATTTTCAAACAATCATTTTATTCAAACTTTATCAAGTTTTAAAAAGAAACCATTTTGTGGAATTTTAAAGGAAAAACTCTTCTCACATCACAGAAAACTCTTCTCAAATGCAGAAATTTCTTCTCACATATACAAAAAGTTTTCTCCTAAAAACATTTCTCAAAATCAGTGTTTCTTCATCAAGAATTCCGAACTACTTCAAAAGTTTTCCAACTCAGTTTTCAAACTCAAAACTAAACCGTTTTCAGGAAACAGGAAATGTCTAACATTTTCAAAATGTTTTCTCCTTAGTTAGACATCACTGGTCTCCCTTCCAAAATAAAAATCCGAGGCGGGGCACTAGGGTCGTCACATCCCTTGTCGCAGTCTGAACTTCTTTAGGCGGGGCATTAGGGTGACAAACATCCCCTAATTGCAACCTAGATTTTTACGAGGCGGGGTGCTAAGGATGTGACTGCCTCCCTAGTTGCAGTCGGGATTTCAGAATCGTCTAACTCCCTTCCACTCGATTTCAATATTTTTAGTTTTAACGTTTTGAAACCCGGGAGTTAGAGACGTTATTAGGGTTTGACCGAGGGCATCTCATTCATGGTGTTTCTCTCTAAACCCTAGTTTTCGACATAATTACATTGCCCTATCTTTCGAGCCTCGGCACTTACCATTAATTAAGTGTCGTGTTCGAGGGGGTACATAGGGTAATCCCTCGGGATTATCCGCCCTTTTACAATAAAAAATGATTTTTCAGTTTTAAAAACTTTAAGAGAGACAATTTTGACAATCATTCCTCCAAACAATTCAGTCCACCATCATCTCACTCCAAATTCGAAATATCCCAAAACATCAACCCATTCAGAATCTCGAATCCGAAAAACCCGGGATCTCTACTCAAAACTCCAAATCGCCTCAAACTCAAATCATCCTTAAAATTCCAACTCAAACTTCTTAAAGTCTCACAGGCTCGAGCGCCCCATAGACTCGAACACCTCAATCTCTCCACCATTTTAAGATTCAAATGTCCCACAGACCCGAGCTTCTCACAGACCTTGATATCCCATATCCCCCACTACATGAACACCCCAAATGTCTCATAGACTCGAGCGTCTCATAGACTAATCTTTCAAACACCTCAAAGACCCTCAAAACCTCAAAATCTTCAAAAACCCCAAATCGTGAACTACGTAAGGTCTGATCTCAACAGGGAGTTGAGTACGTAGGCAGCCCATCCAGGGTGCGACCCCATTCCAAACAAAAAACCTTTCCCCCTCTGAGGTGGCTCTCATATCTCTTAAAACATTTAAACCTTTTTTGGTTCGCACAAACTTCAAACCATCAGACTCCAAGTCTTGTCTATTACTCAAACTCAAACTCTTCCTAAATCTTCATTCTATACTCATCTGAGTTCACCAACTCCTCCCCTTGGCGCTAGCTTGGCATAAAAGGAAATCCCGACAATTGGAGACCGAGGTTTCCTCGGGCACCAATCCGAAGTCGGGGTCGTTGCCACTTCTAAGGGGTGTAACCCAGTGCGAACCCACACCAAATCTCTGAAATGACCAGATAAGTCTTATCCGTAGGTAACAATCTTAGAGTCAATTAACGGTTCTTAGAACCCTTATCCTCCCTTCCTAGTTCTTTAGGTCAAACTAGGTGGCGACTCTAGTCAATTTCCGCCCTCAGGGCATAAGTCCGCGTGGAGCCCATTGAGAGCGGGTGTAGTGTTCACTAACACTCCCCCTTATGCTTTCTGGGAAAGACGGACGATAGAGTAGGTATTTGAGGGCTGCCATAAGAACGGGTTTTCACCCTCCACAGAATGGCATTTTAGGATCTAGGTTTTTCAGTCGAGAACCATATTTAGATAGACCCCCCTCATACCGAAAAATCACCCTCCACAATGCCTAAAAACCGAATTCGGCCCACATGCCCAAAAGCCTAATTCAGCCCACATGCCCAAAAGCTCATTTCGGCCCGCACCTCCAAAACCCAAACCTAAGCTAGACCAGAAACTTTGACTGGACCCAAGTTTGACCTGAAACTTTGACCAAACCCAAGTTTGACCTGAAACTTTGATCCAACCCAAGTTTGACCAGAAACTTTGACCGGACCCAAGTTTGACTTGAAATTTTGACTTTGATCCAAAACTGTGACTTGACCTAAAGTTGACCACCACTTCAAAGTGACCTATCTCGGGCTCACTACCACCTATTAAACCCAAACCACATCCAATTCAAGTCCAAAATCCAATTCAAAATCCCATTCAAACTCCAAAGAAAATCCCAAAACGTTCATCATTTTCTCGATTTTCAAACAATCCTTTTATTCTAACTTTATCAAGTTTTCAAAAGAAACCATTTTGTGGAATTTTAAAAGGAAAAACTCTTCTCACATCACAGAAAACTTTTCTCAACAAGCATAAAGTTCTTCTCACATACACAAAAAGTTTTATCTCAAAATCAGTGTTTCTTCATCGAGAATTCCGAACAACTTCGAAGATTTTTAAACTAAAAACTAAACCGTTTTCGTGGAACATGTGTTGTCTAACACCTTCAAAGAATGTTTTCTTCCTAGTTAGACATCACCTGTCTCTCTTCTAAAAAATAAAAATCTGAGGCAGGGCACTGGGGTCGTAACCTCCCTTGTCGCAGTCTGGATCTCTTTAGGCGGGGCATTAGGGTGACAGACCTCCCCTAACTGCAGCCTAGATTTTTATAAGGCGGGGTGCTAGGGACGTAACTGCCTTTCTAGTTACAGCCGGGATTTCAGAATCGTCTAACTCCCTTCCACTCGATTTCAATGTTTTTTGGTTTTTAACGTTTTAAAACCCCGGAGTTAGAGACGTTATTAGAGTTTGACCGAGAGTATCCCATTCATGATACTTCTCTCTAAATCCTACGTTTCGACATAAATTTATTGCCCCATCTTTTGAGCCTCGGCACTTACCCTTTCACAACAAAATGATTTTCCTCGACAATTTTTAAACCTCGAACCTAAAAAACACAGGATCTCTCCCAAATTCTAGTTGCCCAACATACTCAAATCATCATTCAAACTTCAACTCACCTTAAACTCAAATCATCTCCCAAATTCCAATTTCTCACTAACTTCTAAAGTCTCATAGGCCCGAGCACCCCACAGACTCTAACATCTCAATCTCTCAACCATTTTAAGATTCAAACGTCTCGCAGACCAGAGTGTCTCACAGACCTTGATATCCCATACCTCCCACTGCATGAACATCCTAAATGTCTGATAGACTCTCATAGATTAACCTCTCAAACATCTCAAAAACCTTCAAAACCCCAAAACCGTGAACTACGTAAGGTCTGATCTCAACAGGGAGTTGAGTATGTAGGCAGCACATCTAGGGTGCAACCCCATTCCAATCCAGAAAACCTATGTCTTATAGACTCTCATAGATTAACCTCTCAAACATCTCAAAAATCTTCAAAACCCCAAAACCGTGAACTACGTAAGGTCTGATCTCAACAGGGAGTTGAGTACGTAGGCAACCCATCTAGGGTGCAACCCCATTCCAATCCAAAAAACCTCTTTCCCAACTCTAATACGATATTCATGTCTGTCAAACATTCAAATCCCCTCTGACTCCCACAAACCCTAGACTTCTTTAGCTCTCAAAATCAGACTCGTAATCTTTCATTATATAATCATTCGAATTCATCAATTCTTCTTCTTGGCGCTAGCTTGGCAGAAAAGCTTGCCTCATCCACTCGTTTTCTCTCCTCCTGTCCTAATCCTATCCTTGGCTTTAAAATGAATCTCTCTAAAAAGGTTTTAAAAGAAGGTAATCCCGACAATTGGAGACCGAGGTTTCCTCGGGCACCAATCCAAGGTTGTGGTCATTGCCACTTCCGAGGGGTGTAACCCAGTGCGAACCCACATAGAATCTCTAGTATGATCAGATAAGTCCTATCCATAGGCTACAAATCATCAGAGTCAATTAACGGTTCTTAGAACCCTTCTCCTCCGATCCCCTTTCCTAATTATTATAGGTCAAGTTAGGTGGCGACTCTAGTCAATTTCTGCCCTTAGGGCATAATTCCACGTGGAGCCCATTGAGAGCGGGTGTAGTGTTCACCGACACTCCCCATCAAACTTTCTGGGAAAGACAGACGATTTAGTAGGTATTTGAGGGATGCCAGAATAACGGGTTTTCACCCTCCACAGAATGGCAATTTCTAGGATCTAGGATTTTTAGTCAGACCATATTTAGATAGACCCCCCTCATACCGAAAAATCACCCTCCACAAGTGCAATATACACTTATATATACACTAAAACAAGAAATAACACATGTTACCAACTAACACATAAACAAGTCTATAACACATCATTAATATGTAACAATAATGTACAAGAGTTCAAAAGTCTTTCCCTCCCATTAGTGTAGCCGAATTCAAGAAAAAAAGTGGGAAGAACAAATTGTCAAAAGAGGAACAAGTACATCTAGCTACATATAATAATGCCAAATTGTACTTACCTCACTTCCTCTCTCCCTTTCTCTTCTACACATCCGAAAGCACTCTTCCCACCTCCTTCTACATTCGGCTATGGCTGTATGAAAAGAAGAATCAAAAGGGGGAGATTAGACATAAACAAAAGTAAACAAGTACACATGAGCATAAAATATGGGAACATTGTACCTTTACCTTACCTACCTCTCACCTTCTCTCTTGCAAATTCGGATGACCTCTTACCATTTCCCTCCATTCCACTCGATTACTACTAGGAAGAGAACAAGATGAAGAATAAACTAGTCTAAAGAAGTACAATTTAAAAGCATAAAGTGATGACTAGGTGTATACCCATAATTACCTCTCTTCTCCTCTCATGCACAAGGTATCAATTTTTTCTTCATACCCCTATCACTCTCGGGTCTCTATGGAGAAAATAAGAAGCAAAGGACAACCTTGGAATAAAGAAACTAGACATAAACTAAATAGCCAAAGTACAACCTAGTTATCTAACTAAGAGTCATTTCTACTAATACACACATACACCCTAGATTTTCATTTGCCCATGCTCAAGACTGAAGCAGCACCCTCTACTCATCTCCTCTCGGTAACAATCTTCCCTTCTTTCTTTTCTTTATTTCCTTCTCTTCCAACCAGTGAACCAGTAAACAAAACCCTTCTTTTCCAGCCGTAAAACAGCAAGCAACAACAACAAAAAACTTGCACTTATAAGCTACATTTCTTCCATATTAAGATCTCCTTTTTGCTGCAGTAAATCAACACTAATCCCCTCTTCATTGTGACTGAAAATCCCTTGATCATGGGCCATTAGAAAGATGCAAAACAAGGAGCAAAAGTCAGCACAAAACAAGGTAAGAAATGGTGCATTAAGACACATCTTCTTCCTTCTTAATACCAATCTGAAAATGCACACATTCTCACACTTTTTCTGCTCCCTCTTGCACACGTATGAAGGTGGCTCCAACCCTCTTTTGTTGAGCTAAAATTTCCTCCAAGAACACACAAGTAGGGAGCTCCAAGTGAAGGTAATTAATTTAACTTTCTCTTGGTTGTTTGAGCCTTAATCTCCCTTATTTTTTCTACACCAATCTGAGGCTGTTCTCCCTTGCTTTAGACAGCCGAAAAGACTATTTGAAAGCCCTTCAAATTCCAAGGTGAGATACCCTCTTTAAAGGTTTAAAAATCATGTTTAAAACTCATCAAAATAATTACCTAGAGTAATTACTAACTAAGTCTTATTTCTTGTATATATGTTAACCACATGGGTTTTATTAACCCAAATAAAACCGTGAGCTTAAGAGCCTATAATCAAGGAGGAGAAATCAAACATTTAAAGGTAATTACCCCATTAAGCATTTAAGTACTATGTTAGTAGTTTAAGGGATTTTTGTTATGAACAAAAAATAAATAAATAACATGAGGCACATTATATGTACAGCCGAGGAGTTGAAGTTGCAAAGGCTGGGTGAAAAACTTCTTGTCATAATATTAAGGTAATTATGCCTATTACCATTTTATGCTTTAAAGTTTACTAATGTGTAAACTAATGTGAAGCCATGAGTATATGTAGGTATATAGGTTGTTTAGATCATAAATATGTGGAGAAAATTAAGGGATAAATAATTAATTAGTGAGACTAAGTGCTAATGGCTTATTTAAGTTTATTTTGTAAGTAGTTAATGAAAAAAATGGAAGAAAAATGATTTATAGAAGTTAAGTATAAATTCTGTGCAAACCGTGAGTTAGTATGTGTGTTGAAACATTTTAATGTCCTTTTTATAGTTAATATTATGTTATGTTTAAGAACATATGTTTAGGCCATTTTTATTGTGCTTATTTTAAGCTTTAAATATTGATTATTAAATTTTAGTGGGATTAAATGAATTAAATAAAAATTCTGGTGCAAAAATATAATTTTAGTGAACATAACCACCTAGGAATATTTTAGGTGAATATTAGTGGATTTAGGTGTTACTTAAATTAAATATAATGTTATAATATGATTTGAATAAGCTTTATAAGAATACAAATAAATAAAAGATCATTGTGGGGTCAAAATGGAATTTAGAAAAATATGGAGGGCTAAAGCTAATTAAAACCCAGAGGAAATGTTTGTAAGAATTTTGGAAAACATAAAATGCAATTTTATGAAATTATAGTACTAAGTGTAAAACTAGATAAATAAAAAGGGTATTTTCATAATTATGTTAAATACTGGTCAAAGGGAGTATTTGGGTGGTCAAACTTGACCACATGTGATTTTTGACCAAGTTAGAAAAATAAATAAATTTATTTGGTAATTTAATGAAGTATTAAGTTAAAAATGAAGTTTATAAAACCATATGGGGTGTTTATGTAATTACTACAAAATATAGGTGTTGGAATATGAATTAAGACCCTAGGGATCTGTTTGTAAATTAAAAAAATATTTGGGTTAGTTTTCAATGATTTAATTAATTAAGGATTATAGTATATGGTTTAAGTATTAAATTGTAACAATTATGAAACTTATGGGGCTATATGGTAATTACCGAAAACTATGGGTTGAAAATGAGATTTAATAAAGTTAAAGGGCTGTTTGGAAATTGGGATAGATTTTGGGTTGATTTTGGTGATTAAATAAGTTAAGGATTATAATATATAGTTTAAATATTAAATGTAACATTTATAAAGTTTATGGGGTTATTGTGTAAATAACCGAAACTTGGGGATGACAATTTTAGAACAGCCTAGGGGCTATTCGGTATTTTTGAAGAATTATTTTGGGAGTTTTGAAATTTAAATAATTAATGTGTATAATATAAAGTTTAGGTCTTAAAATGGAAGTTTACAAAATAAAAGGGGTTATAGTGTAATTAAAAGAAAGCTATGGGAAATAGAATAAAAATTGGACAAGTGTGGGGTACTATCCGTATATATATATAATATCTAAATAGCTTAGGTTATAAATTAATGAGGTGAGTAATGTAACAAATATAACATATATGGGTTAGCCTTGTAAATAATCGAAAATGAGTAGGGAAGAAAAGAGATTTCCGAAAACATTAGGTGCTGTTCGGGAATGTGCATATAATAAGGTTTGAAAACCTTAGGTTATAAGTTAAATATGTTTGGAAATGTAGTAAATATAATATTTGGGTTGATATCGTAATTAATCAAAATTAAATGGGGGGGATATATACATTCCGAAATTTTAACGGGCCGGTTTGGAATTTTAAAAGATATGGTCAGCTTATATTATAAAGTTGAAAATGATATCATGTGACATTTTATTAAAGTGTAAGAGAATATATCATTAAGAATTAAAATGGTATGAATATACCTTGTAAACAATTACATAAAATGATGAGTCTAAGTTGAGAATTATAGAGAGTGTATCATATAGTAGAACCCATATGATTTAAGGAGCATGATGATGTATAAAATATATCGTAATACATTAAGATAAAGTCTTAGCAAGAAATTTATGAATAAACAAATATATATATATATATATATATATATATATTATATAATATATACACTTCACATGAAATGATGAAGTAACTCATCATGGAAACCTCATGATTCGTACAATATAAGATTATAATATAAGGTGGGAGATATAATATGATTTTAGTGATCAAATATGAAGTTAGTATGATGATACGCGATACGGGAAAATAACTATACGTGCATGATATAACGTAGTACGAGTCGATAAATAAACATTGACTCGGAATATTAATTGAAACAAACTACGTCGACCATTATACGAACGTTACATAATCAAAAGTAAAAACATAGCTTGGTTGAGTCAAATATAGTATCGAACCATATATTATAAGCATGCGTAAGTATATATCTATATATATAAATACCTATGCATGTATGTAGAAACGAATACGTAAACCTTCACGTATAACTGAAGAATGAAATATCCATGCACACTCATAGTTATGAGTACGTAAATTATCCCGTATAACTAAAGGGTTTAAATTACATGCATGCACGTACGTAAATTTTATTCATGCATGCATAGACGTCCAAGAATGAATTAACCTATATAAACAACGTGGGTTGTTAAATATCTATTATTACGTAACTTATTAATACGACATCGAATATTGTATGTACGTACGAATATATATACATATGTATATATATATAAGTGTTAATACATACACGTAAAGTATAACGTATGGTTAAATTCGAACCCCACGGGTTTACGAAACTGAGTTAAATGAATAACCGACTAAGGGTTAACTACCGGATAAAGATTAGGAATTATTCTAGCATGGTCAAGTAGACTCGGGATATCAACGCTAATGTGGAGTGATATATTTCAGAGACGAGCTGTTAGATACGAGCTATGAGATTGCTAGAGGATAACCGTAAATCATCACGCTAGTGTTTCCGTCTGTGAACGGTATGTGAATGTGTGGTCTGAACGTCCTGAGGGCCGGTTTCCTTGGGTCCAGACATTGTGTGATTTATCTGTTTAAGAACGATATTTGTGTTATGCATGTACTGTATGTGTTTATGTAATCGATCGTCAAAGTGTTTATTAATTGTGCACGTGCGTCGTTTGGACATGTTATACCGATTATCACCTTGCTTGTGCGTGAACCTCTAGGAGAACTCCGAGTTCTAACTTGTGAGAGTAAACTACTCCTAAAACACTAGTAAGGAACTTAGTTTAGAGACTTGGTATTAACGTCTCTAGAGCGATGACTCTACCTGTAAACATCACCTAGCAGACTTCTAGGTATACGTGTGTAAGACCCTATGGGCACCCAATGAATGTGTTCTCCAATAACGAGATTAAATTAAAATACACTAACCAATGAGAGTGTAATAATTAATAATACATTGTTTAGTAAATCCTGGGCTGCATTCGTTCCAGCAGGTTGCGTATAGTGATCACTAGAGTATAACACCCAGTTAGGGCTTTCTCTTGTTAAATCTAACGAGCCGGATACAATCGTTAGTCTGTGTGTGCTACAGTTGGCACCATGGCTTCGGTCGAATGGACATCTACCACTGTAGATAAGTAAGTCCATCTACCCACTGGTAGTATGACATAGGACTATTGTCCAAATTGTAAATGTGTGAGGCTAAACGGGAAATTGTCCTTAATATGGCACCCGTATGATTATGTGAGGTTTGTTGGAAGCGGGGCTTCGTAGGATGGAAATGGAACAAGTGAATTTAATGCAATTACAACTAACTGGTGATCCTTACTAACTGCATTGGTTGATATCTTGCTAATGATGTGGCTATTGTGAATTGTTGTGTGGATAATTAAGTGCCTGTTGTATGTTTAATTCCGCATTTACAATATTTTATAAGCATGTAAACGGAACAACATGAAACGAATCTCTTGTTAAACAAGATGAATAATCAACCTAAGTGGCCTAAAGGGTCTAGGATCACATTTAGCATACCAACAGTTGGCTGAGCCTTTATGGCACCACATTACAGGACATAATCGAGTTATGAAGCCGGAGTGCGGGACTTCAGGGTAATCGACGACGCCATTTAATTATCGCACCTTTAGACTTACTTATATTTAGTACGATGTAAACATTGGGATTACCTTAGATGCTCACTTACCTTATGTATCAGTTTAAACTTTGGATGATGTAGTATATATCTCGTTCATCACTGCGGTTAATTATTGTCGTTGTTTTTATTATATTTATTTTCTGCTTCTTTACTCGCAAGGGGGAGTAATGGCATGTGACACCCGAGTGAGAATCATTAGTGTTTAACTTCCGCTGTAAGACGTCTTTAATTATGCTACGAGAGTGATTATTATGTGTTTAATGTGAGGGGTGTTACACTAGATATTTGTAACCACCCCTATACAACACACAATTATTGGGACATGCATGTATCTCTTTATACTAAATCGTCATCGGACACATCCATTACTTCGCCTCATAAGTGGTCGTAGGGAGACCGTTCTCATCTAGAAGCATATCATGAAGCAGCTCGAGAAGTGCCATGAAACTCTTGTCACTCCATCCATATCTCCCCTTCAAGTTGAACAAATTCAGAACAACCGTCAATTTTGTGTACTTAATGCACGTAGGGTGCAAGGCTGTCTTGGATGCATCCAACAACCTTTGATACTCATCCAACCTGTTGACAAAATTGTCCTCGACATTATCAAGCATCTCGTCATTCGCTCATCATGGTAAGTTGTCTTACTGTCAACATTAACTCCTGAATTACTTGGGGAGTGATTTGACTCGTTGATAGTATCGAATGTCTGGTCGGTTCTTGAGTAACACCGATCATGACTATATAAAGTTAAAGCATTATCTTGAACTGATTCTTCATGAAAAATTCATCTTATTTAATGTGGCATGAAACCACGAGTCTTCAGATGGAATTGTATGACATTGATATTTAAATATTTCCTTACCACACCACAATCAACACAAGGACATGGAATTTTCACTGCCTTTGTCCTATCCTTGTGTTGCACTGCCGTTTTGCAACTCTTTCAGCATCTTGTCAAAGTGATCCCCTTGATCACCATATATCCAGTCACGCTCCATTATGTGAGACACAAAACGGGTATGAAAATTACCCTAGCTACCTTAAGCTAAAACGTTTAATGGAGCGTGACTGAATGACTATCAAGTATGCTAGCTAACTTTAAGGTTCCAACCCAAATAAACTAGCATTTTAATTTCAACAAAACATTGTATTTTTAAAACAGAAACCGAAATCAAAATACTTACTTGTTTTTTGGGATGTTTAAAGAGAGGGGAGACTAGTGTGCGAGCAGTACCACTTTTGATATTTCTTTAGGTGCAAAGAAAAGAAAATAAAAAAAAACACAGCAGCATGTATGCTCCTTTGTACATAGTTACGAGTAATATTATAGTGAGTAAAGGGAATGAAGAGAAACATAACAGCATATATGTTCCTTGTTCGTATTTAGGAATGCAGAATTACAGTGAGCAAACAGAATGAAAAGACAGCATCAACATGTATGTTCCTTGTTCATAAATAGGATTGCAAATTGTAGTGAGTGAAGAGAATTAATGAATAAGTTAAAGTATACTACCCGTTCCCAAAATGAATTGCTTTCAGTCCCGTTTCCAATTTGGCATACAAGAGACACAAAGCGCTCCTAAATTATCTATGTAGAGGGCACAACAACACATTTTTCTCATTTAGACATTATATCAGGCACCTTGTGCGGAGAACAACGACTGCAGTAATATTAGACAAACTATTTCGGCGGTTGTTAGTAGAAACTATCGAAATAGACTATGAAATATATCTATTTTGGTTCCTACTAACAACCGCCAAAATAGATAATTTAATTTTTTTTAAAGGAAATTTTATGAAATGCCACTATATTTTTTGCTAATTCATGAAATGCCACTAAAAATAATTAATAAAATACCACTATATTTTTACAAAAGTACATGAACTACCAATGTCATTGATTAGAAGCAAAAAAGACAAAAATACCTCTACTATCTATCAAAATACTTTTAAAGCTCACATAATGCCACGAAGTGTTGAAAAATTCACTAAAATTCACAAAGAATTAAAAATACAATAAAAATAAAAATAACTATAAGAAACTTTGACATATTATAAAACATTATAATATATAAAAATAGAAAAATAATATATATATATATTAATTTTTTTTTTAAAAAAATTATCTACAAAGTAGACAACAATATTATGTCATAAAGCTATCTACATAATAGAATAAATTTTTTAAAAAATATTTGTAAACATTAGTTAAAATTTTTAAAATAATTTATAGTATAAACTATTTTAAAATTTGATATTTTAGTTTTAGATAATTTAAGGACATAATATTTTGTAGATAATTAGGACATAGTATTTTGTAGATAACAAAAAATATTGTCACATAAAGTCAACTACAAAGTAGAATATGAATTTTTTTAATAAAATCTATTTTTTAAATATTAGTTTAAATATAAATTTATTTTGAATAAATAATTTAAATTGGTAGAACAAAATAATTTAAAAAGTATAAGGTAAAATTATTGTAATTAATTGGTATAAATTATAGTACTTAATTGGTCTAAATTACTAGAAAATGTGATAAAAATTATGTCCTTAAATACTATATTTAAAAAAAAATCGGAGAAATATTAACTTTTTTCAATGTTTTATGCTGTTTTAATTAATTTTTTATTTTTCTTTTTTATATATATTCTATAATGTTTTAGAATATTTTAAATATTTTTTATAGTTTTTTATATTTTTATAGTATTTTTATTTTTTTGTGAATTTTAGTGAATTTTTTTTCACTTAGTGGCATATTGTGAATTTTAAAAATATTTTGTTAACTAGTAGGGGTATTTTTATCTTTTTTGCTTCTGGTCAATGACATAGTGACAGTTCATGGACTTTTGCAAAAAATATAGTGGCATTTTGTGACTTTCTTTTTTTGTGGCATTTCATGAATTAGCCAAAAATATAGTGACATTTCATGAAATTTCTCTTTTTTGAAATGGGACCAGGAACACAGTTTATGTCGGCAGTTGTTAATTAGAACCGTCAAAATAAACTAGGAAATATATCTATTTTGACAGTTGCAACTACCAACCGCCAAAATAGACTCCTATATTTTTGAACTAGTTCATTTAGACAACCTATCTCGGCGGTTAGTTCTACAACCGAAGAGATAGGGGCGCCGAAATGACCATATTTTGTACTAATGTTGGGTGGATTATTGTTGTAACGAATTTCGGATTGATTGAATTTTGGTTTTGTTCGGTTCGGATTTTCAGATCACATTTCAGGTCATCCTATTCGGTTTAAAATCGGGTTCAAATCGGTTCAATTTTTCGGGTTGTACCGAATTTCGGTTTGATTCAATTTTGATTTGGTTTGGTTTAGTTCGGTTCGGATTTTTGGGTCACATATTTCGGATAACACCATACGATTTTAAATCAGGTTAGATCGGATTGGATCGGTTCAGTTTTTCAGGTTTGACTCATTCTTTAATTGAATGGCTATAAAAAGGATGTTGAGGACTCACGGTGCCATTATTTCTGAAAATGTCACAAGAACCGCTCAGATAACCAAATATCTGTGCGAAGCATATTGACTTTCGCGCTATTTTATTATGACGTCAAGATTTCTATTCTGAATAGGTACTCGATGTGTTTTTTCTCGAAGCGGCTCTCGTGACTTCGCACGAGATCGAGGGCACCGTGCCTTCGCTCATCTCAGCCGCTGGATTGACATTTCCTCTCATCTTACGGTGTAGACACAGTTGGAAAAATTAGGGGTATATAAGTAATCTAACAAGTCTGTCAGGAGCATAGAGGGGTATGTTCGTAAACTTACCTCCTATCACCAAAGCGATGCACGTGCGATTATTTTCCCCTCAATTTTTTTTTAAGCAACGGTTTCCTCTCGAATTGGACGGAAGCGACATACTCCGACCTTCCCCCAAATCGACGAGATATGGCGTAAAAGTCTGATCTTGTCCGGTAGCCATTCACCCCCCAAATACACCTCATTTAACTCATGCTTCTCGACATTAATATTATTTTTCCATGTTTGCCTCTGTTTAGTTCGTCCGCTCTACATTCTGCTGCACGATGTCTACGGGTTATAGTTCGTCTGATGGCGTAGTGCCAATCGAACCTTCAGACGTTGCAGTATGGCAAGCCTTGAGGTTTGATACTGAGGAGGAAGGGCATAATTTCTACTCCGATTACGCGCGAAGGGTTGGATTTGAGGTTCGTATAAGACATAGAAACCAATTCCGGTCTAGAAATAGGGTTGTCACCGTACGACCGTACATTAAACTTGTGTGTAAACAAGAAGGTTTCAAGAGAAACAGCAGAAAGAACCCTAGATATATTAACCAGACGGGTTGTGATGTTAATGTACCTGAAGGTCAGGCGAAGAGGCATTATGCAGAGGAAAGGTGTGGATGCACGGCTTCGCTGACGCTGAAATATTCGTTTGATGAAGTGAGTTATTCAATCTCAGAATGGGTGGGTGAGCACAGTGGGCATGAACTAATTCCCCAAGAACTACGTTATCTACAACGGTCTAACAGATGTGTTAACCTTGAAGTCGGCTTGCAAGCTGAGTTGAATGCTAGTGTTGGAGTTAACCTTCAGACCTCACACAAAATTCTTGCTGCTAGTGCTGGTGGGTTTCAGAACCTCGGTTGCTCCAGAGTTGATCTCAAAAACCATCTGCGTGCAAAGAGACAGAAGGATATGAATCCGACGGAAGGTGCGAGTCTGCTAGATTACTTCAGGCGTTTTGCCATACAAAGTCCCGGATTTCACTACGACATACAATATGACTCGCACGGTTTGATTGCAAACATTTTTTGGGCTGATCATAGAATGAAGATGGATTATTCGTTGTTCGGTGATTCGGTCACATTCGACACAACATTCCGAACCAACAAAGCTTACAGGCCTCTAGGTAATTAACTTTGGTTATGCGATGGCGTATGTACTCATGTGAATTGTGAATTGTAATTTGTCTTGACTACTGATCATGTCCTGATCAGTGTCAAAATGTATAGACATATTAATCATCGGGACACCTGTTGATAGTTTAAGCATTAAGAGATGATCTTTACAATGCTGTTATGAAATTATCTAGTTAGACTGGCGGTGAAGGAGAACAACGTGCGGTCAATCATAAGGGAAGAAATATCTACCCAGTAATGAATTTGCTTCTTGTGGTTATATCAGGTTGTTGAAGTGGTTGAAACTTTGAATGAATGTGAGATATGGTGCAACATTCTGTAACTTTGGATATTTGTGGGGTTTAATGTCCCCTTTGTAAGCATATTTATAAATCTGTACAGGCCTACCTGCCACAAAGCATAAAGTTACCTGCACGTTTAGTGGTACAGCTACCTGCAATAATAGGTGGGATACCTGCACTTTTTGTGCCGTAGCTACCTCTCTGTTCTGTATTGTGCTAACTGCAACTATGCTGGAAGCTTCGATCCTGCACATCTAGGGGTTCAGCTACCTGCGTCACTGAGGTGGGCTACATTCACTTCTGTGCTGTAGCTACCTGCTTCTGTTCTGTCAAACAGTTTGACCAAATCCTGTCCATGTGTGACTATAGTTTAAACATTGAGGTTCTTTAGTCACGATTATGTTGATATTGTCTGAAATCACCTGCTCGAACAGCTCAATGTGAGGTGTATAGAAAAATTTAAAACAATTGTTGTCTGTCGGTAAACTACAATTAGATGTTGTTTCTGAATTTTACTTGTTTTGATGTTCTGTATTCTGGCGACACACTCTGTACTCAGGCGAGAATGGCTTCCATCCCTAAGTATTGCCTTTTCGCAGCTGTGCAGTTACTTGTTTAAAAAATAAACTATCCAGTCGGTAGTTCTTTGCATACTACTAAATTTCTGCACCTGCCTTGTCACTAACTTACTTCTTCTTTAGGTATATTTGCGGGGTTTAATCACCACCGACAAATAATTTTGTTCGGGGCTGCACTGTTATTCGATGAGACGATACCTTCATTTGAATGGCTATTTCAGGCTTTTCTCAAATGCATGGACAACAAGGCACCAGCCACCATCTTCACAGACCAGGATGCCGCTATGGCCGCCGCTCTGCAGTCGCAGCTCCCCGACACATTCCATGGGTTGTGTTCATGGCACATATTGCAGAATGCAAAGAGCAAAGTGCACAGCTCCATAGTAGGTGCTGTCACAAATCTACTGACTTTGCTTATGTACTCCATCGATGATGAAAGAGATTTTGACACTGTCTGGGATCTCCATATGTCGGATTTGTTCCCGCCCCGTTCTGGTCGTAATAATGTCCATGGTAAATCGAAGGAATGGTTACTTAAGATAAAACAGAAACGACAGCAGTGGTCGGCCGCATGGGTAAATAAGCACTTCACTGCTGGTATGAGAACAACGCAAGCAAGCGAATCGATCAACAGTACCGTTCGTGGCTTCCTCAAGTCTGATCATAGTCTGGTAGAATTCTTTCCCCATTTTAATGATATGATTGACTGTGTCAGAGAACGAGAGAAAGTTGCGGAGTTTAACGCTAAAGATAAGTTAACTGCGAACACATTCACGATGTGCCCGATAATGGTATCCGCTGCTGCTGTGTACACACCTACTGTTTTCAGGTCACTTCACTACGAGAGGGAACAGTCAGTTGCTTACTGTGTTGAGAGAATTTCTGGATTGACCGACTCTGGGTTAGAGAAATGGAATGTGTACTCCTTTGATGGTGATTGTCGGAAGATTGATGAAAGGAATGTTTACATTGGGTTGGAGGGTGATGTGGTCCTTAATTGTAGCTGCTCTTTGTTTGATTCATTTGGTATCTTCTGTCGACACATCCTTAAAATGATGGATTTACTGGGCTCAATGGGCAAGACTCAACTGAGGACAATACCACCTCCTTACATAAAGGACCGATGGCGAGTAAATGCGAGGGCCAGCATTCTTAAACAATGGTCGGACACGGATTCTGTATCTCCCGGACCTGAACCATTATCTTATACATGTCGCTATCAACGTTTAACCGCAATTGCTGTTAGGTTGGCATCTACAGCTTCTTCAGACTCTGCTCTTTATGATTATGTCATTGATCAGCTGAAAGGGATGTTAGATTACGCCATAGACCATTATCGATCTGGAAACGAAGCCGGAACACCGCAGGATGGTGGGGGTAGAAACCCATGCGACGACTACGACAACATTGGGCCAAGTCGTTTTACAGCTGGGATCAAAGTAAGACCTAAACCCAACCCGGGGCGAAAGAGAAGACAGCGGTCCGTGACGGAAAAAATTGGGCTAAGATATGTGGCAGCTCACAAGAGGTTTAAATTGTCAGAAGTAAACCCGGATAATCAGTGTAATGATACTACTTCGGCTGCCCATGTGTTACCACAATCATACACCAATCCCCAATCATCATTCACCTCCTTACTCTTGGGTTTTTGTAACGCATCTCCTAATTTATGATGCCACCTTGTACTGGTAGGACGCTTTCTGTTTACCTAAATGCTGTCCCGTGGTTTGTCTGCTATATTGGGAAACTGAGCTCTTCAATCTTGTTTTCCGTTCCAAATATTATCTTGGCATGACTTGTTTGAACCCAAATGATTCCTTCTCTAGCTTTGACAAGTAGCAATAAGATCTTTCCAACCATCATCTTTAGTGCTTCAAATCTTCTTTAATCCCAACTAGTAAAACATTAGGACTGGCAATAGTTATTTTTTCCCTCTATGTGAAGCAGTATTCAACACTTTTGAGCATACCATCCAGATAACTGACTATATCAGCCCAGTTTTACCACCATCTTTTATAAGAAAACACTGCGTCGTCATGAAAAACTTATGATCCAGTCACAAAAAGTTGCACACATCAGCTCCGTTTTTGTCCAAATATATTGATTTTATACCCCCACAGGCTACCCCACCAAAGAACTTGAGCCACCTGCCCGTTGTGATACAGCTACCCTTAGGGGCACCCACCAAGCTGTTTTGACCAGACCTGAGTAGCACCGAGTTTTCCACCATTTGTCATTAAATCTACTATGCGGTCATTACAAAAGTACGAAGTATATTATACCCCTACAGGGCTACACGACAGCCAACAATGAGCAACCTGCCCATCCTGTGTGATGTTTGGCTACCTGTCTAATATTCAGCCAGAAATTTCTGGGCTACCTCACCACCGCTTGGGTACTTGGCGTCGTGAAGTTGAAAAAAATTAAAAAACGTGAGAAATTGTCAGTCACAAAAGTTGCACACATCAGCTCCGTTTTTGTCCAATATATATGATTTATACCCCCACAGGGCTACCCCACCAAAGAACTTTGAGCCACCTGCCCGTCCTGTGATACAGCTACCCTTAGGGGCACCACCCAAGCTGTTTGACCAGACCTGAGTAGCACCCGAGTTTTCCCACCATCTTGTCATTAAAATCTACTATGCGGTCATTACAAAGTACGAAGTATATTATACCCCTACAGGGCTACCCGACAGCACAACAATGAGCAACCTGCCCATCCTGTGATGTGGCTACCTGTCTAATATTCAGCCAAGACATTTTCTTGGGCTACCTCACCACCGCTTGGGTACTTGGCGTCATGAAGTTGAAAAATTAAAAACTGAGAATTGTCAGTCACAAAAGTTGCACACATCAGCTCCGTTTTTTGTCCAATATATATGATTTTATACCCCCACAGGGCTACCCCACCGAACAACTTTGAGCCACCTGCCCGTCCTGTGATACAGCTACCCTTAGGGGCACCACCCAAGCTGTTTTGACCAGACCTGAGTAGCACCCGAGTTTTCCCACCATCTTGTCATTAAAATCTACTATGCGGTCATTACAAAGTACGAAGTATATTATACCCCTACAGGGCTACCCGACAGCACAACAATGAGCAACCTGCCCATCCTGTGATGTGGCTACCTGTCTAATATTCAGCCAAGACATTTTGTTGGGCTACCTCACCACCGCTTGGGTACTTGGCGTCATGAAGTTGAAAAAATTAAAAAACTGAGAATTGTCAGTCACAAAAGTTGCACACATCAGCTCCGTTTTTTGTCCAATATATATGATTTTATACCCCCACAGGGCTACCCACCGAACAACTTTGAGCCACCTGCCCGTCCTGTGATACAGCTACCCTTAGGGGCACCACCCAAGCTGTTTTGACCAGACCTGAGTAGCACCCGAGTTTTCCCACCATCTTGTCATTAAAATGTACTATGCGGTCATTACAAAGTACGAAGTATATTATACCCCTACAGGGCTACCCGACAGCACAACAATGAGCAACCTGCCCATCCTGTGATGTGGCTACCTGTCTCATATTCAGCCAAGACATTTTGTTGGGCTACCTCACCACCGCTTGGATACTTGGCGTCATGAAGTTGAAAAAATTTAAAAAATGAGAATTGTCAGTCACAAAAGTTGCACACATCAGCTCCGTTTTTTGTCCAATATATGATTTTATACCCCCACAGGGCTACCCCACCGATCAACTTTGAGCCACCTGCCCGTCCTGTGATACAGCTACCCTTAGGGGCACCACCCAAGCTGTTTTGACCAGACCTGAGTAGCACCCGAGTTTTCCCACCATCTTGTCATTAAAATGTACTATGCGGTCATTACAAAGTACGAAGTATATTATACCCCTACAGGGCTACCCGACAGCACAACAATGAGCCACCTGCCCATCCTGTGATGTGGCTACCTGTCTCATATTCAGCCAAGACATTTTGTTGGGCTACCTCACCATCGCTTCGATACTTGGCGTCATGAAGTTGAAAAAATTAAAAAAATGAGAATTGTTGTTTTGGGCCGGACCCTACGCATGTGCCGTTCTCAGAGACTAATGAGGCTCAGTTTCAACTATAACACGAGGCCCATCGTAGTCATTGATTCCAGATATAAAATTCAAGTTTCGTCAATTAAAAAATAAACAAAGTTCCGTATAGTATAGAAGTCTAATACACTAGTATTAAGTATTTATTATTTAATATTTTATAATCATATAATAAATTACGTTCCATGCCAATATATAGGGCCCTCTCCCAACGAGACCGCTGACTAGTATTCCCTGTCCAGACGGAGTGTTCAGCAACATTCATACCAGAGTACGATTAGTGTGAAGTGGCCAACAGACAGTGATACATCTAATCCCATCCATCTGTCGATTGAGGATGACATACATTACTAAAGTAGTTATGTTACCGTCCATGGAGCACACCGGTAGAACTATATTGGAGCTCTCTATGTGATGGAAGATTTGTAGAATTTCTCATAGATTTGTTAAATGAAAAAGTACAATCTTCGCCAATAGAATGGCCTTAAGTTAGGTAATGCGGCATTACTGTCGTTTATAAAACCCCAATTTTACATTAACCAATAGGGTAGTAACAGATAAACTTCGAGTTACTGCTTTGAAAACATTGACCAAATAACCACATTGTCCACTAGTTGTGTACTGGACAGACAACAACACAGATATAGAAGTGATGTATATCACAGAACAAGAGATAGCAATAATTACAGCGGTGGCATTAAAGTGCACTAGTGCACAGCCAGTGCCCAAAATATGGGTGGTCTCAAGTTAGGTACTGCATTGCTTTGAATACATTGACCAAATACCCACATTGTCCACTAGTTGTTAAAATAAAGAGACAACAACATAGATATAGAAGTAATGACGATGACCAAACGAGAGAGTGCATAGTAAATCCCCAAAAAATGGGTGGCCTCAACTTAGGTACTGTGGCATTAATCCCCAAAAAATGGGTGGCCTCAACTTAGGTACTGTGGCATTACTGTCAATCATAAATACCCAGTTTTACATTAACCAATGGTGTACAACAGATGAAAATCGATACTCTGGTTTGAATTCATTTACCAAAAGACCACATTGTCCACTATTATAAAAACATAAACAGACAATAACATACATATAGAAGTGATGTTGATGACCGTATGAGAGATACTAAGTTTGGTACTATAGGATTGCTGTCATTCACAAAACACCCAGTTTTACATTAACCAACAGTGTAACAGATAAACTTTGACATACTGCTTTGAAAATGCCCACATTGTCCACTAGCTGTGAAACTAGACAAAACCACAACATAAATATAGAAGTGATGTCAATCACCGGACAAGAGATAGTATTAATTACAGTGCTGGCATTATAATGAACGAGTGCACAGTCCATCCCCAAAAAATGGGTGGCCTTAGATTAGGTACTGTGGCATTTACTGTCAATCATAAATACCCAGTTTTACATTAACCACTGGTGTAACAGATGAAATTTGATACTCTGGTTTGAATTCATTTACCAAATACACACATTGTCCACTAGTTATAAACATAAACAGACAATAACATAGTATAGAATTGTTGTCATTCACAAAACACCCAGTTTTACATTAACCAACAGTGTAACAGATAAACTTCAACATACTACTTTGAAAATGCTCACATTGCCCACTAGCTGTGAAACTAGACAAAACTACAACATAAATATAGAAGTGATGTCAATCACCGGAAAAGAGATAGTAATAATTACAGTGCCGGCATTATAATGTACGAGTGCACAGTCAATCCCCAAAAATGGGTGGCCTCAAATTAGGTACTGTGGCATTACTGTCCATCACAAATACACAGTTTTACATTAACCAATGATGTAACAGCTGAAATTCGATACTCTGGTTTGAATTCATTTACCAAATACCAAAACATAAACAGACAATAACATAGATAAAAAAGTAATGTCGATCACCACAGTCAATGCCCAAAAAATGGCCTGAACTTAGGAAATATGGCAGCCCTGTCATTCACAAAACCCCAGTTTTACATTAACCCACAATGTAACAGATAAACTTCAATATACTGCTTTGAAAACATTGATCCAATACCCACGTACAATATACTAGTTGTAACAAACTAGACAGACGACATATATACAGAAGTGATGTCGATCACAGAAAGAGCGATAGTAATAATGACAGTGCTGGCATTATAATGAACAGTTAGGAAGAACCTCCCACCAAATGTTAAAGTTCAACGAAACACAAAAGTTTTATAACACAGATACCCAAGAGTTGCATCCACGAAATCCCCAACCACTAGTAGCACCAGAGAGGAGGCATATAACAGACATAGACAAAACTCCATCAAAATTACACACAATTGTAGTAAGCAGACATACAGCATGTCGAATTAGGGTACCCAAGGAACCTAGGAACACGAGGTACATTAAATCGATCCCCGCCTGGAAACATGTCCTGGAATGGAGTTTTGTTCCGAACGCGAACCCATGTGTTGCCTGCAGTTACAGTGTTGCTCTCTTCCTCGATCACTCTTTTACCTTCATCAACACCATCACATCTGTTCCATCGCAACCAAGGACCAAATTCGTACGGCTTTTTCTCACATTTGTCAGTATCGTCACACTCACTGAATGAGTGATCGAGCATACCACAGTTGTAGCAGAATATTGGCAGTTCCTCATACAACACTCCAACCTCGAACTCCAATTCCCATGTCTGAACCCTAACTCTTCTGGCAAGAGGTTTCCTTGTGTCCAACTTCACGCATGCACGGCATCTCTGATTATCCAATTCTTCACCAGCAACAACTTCCCATTTTATTGGCCTCCCAATCATCCCCCCTAAACAGCCGGCCATTACAAATGTTTCCTCGTCTTTTGGAACACCCACAAATCGAACCCACACGGTCAGGGATATAGGAACTTGGCTTTTAAGTGGTGTACAGGATAACGCTCTCTGGACCAGCATCGCCCGTAGACTGTAATGCCACCGTCCCATTTCTAGTGTGTTGATAAAATCTCGCATTTCATGGAATGTTATTGCGTAGTGGTTGAATGAAATAATTCTGACGTCTACCTTGCCAAGTAAACACCACTTGCTACGTACATACACCTTTACGTATTCACTGCCTATTTCGAATGGGCATAGAATCCGCGCAACCGGCAACAAACAGTCGCCTCTTTTCCGATCGAAGCATCAATCTCGCTCACGAAAGAATTATCGATCATCAACGCTTGCTCAGCATGGTTTCTAGGCATTTTGTGATGGCATGCCATATTAGCAAACATGAACTGAATGAGGGAAACTCAACAGCGACGATTGCCTATAAGGGGACGGAGTTTGATACGGTTAGGGTTAGGGTTAGGGTGGTTGTTATCGAAATTTATAACGCCCCCGCCGGCCAGTATGTAAATCCTTTAAGAAGGCCAGAACATCTGCAACGCTTCGTTTTGTACAAATGAGAGAAGGTCAATCGTCACCGTGGCCGCTTCGCACGAGAGCCGCTTCGGCTTCGCTTCGGGTGTCGAGTCGAGACCTTTTGAGTTTGCAACACAAAAATGCGACGGCTAATTAATTACTAATTTTAAATCAAAACTAGTGTTTTAACCCACCTCTTAATAAAAAATTAATATATCGAATGCGAACCGTCAATCAGATTAAATCATGATGATGCAAACAATGAATTAATGTTTACTTATACCTTTCCAATGCAGAAATTTAACCATGCCTCACCACCGACTTTTGGCCATAAAGTTGACAACATGATCATGTACGCCTATTTAGGACGATACAGGCACCGACTCTCGCACAATCGCTGTTGGGAGGACAGTTCAAGTCATCATACTAATTGTATTATGTTTAATGAATTAAACAGCGTGAAATGAATAAAAATGCCCAAAGATGAACAGAAGATACAACGATATTACATAGTCGTTAACCTCCATAGATGGGATGTTCGGTTGGACGTTGTGGTAGGTGTAGCTATGACTTCGGAGAATTTCGGGGTTTTGCCGCTTCGGCTCTGAACCTCGCTTCGCTCGTTTTTGGTAGACGAAGGGGTCAATGGAGTCTAAAAGGAAAAGACGAAAGAGAGTAAGATTACTACAGTTGCGGGATAGCCAAACTTGCGCGGGTTTTTTGGGCGCCCGCACAAAAGGAAAAATAGTTGAATTAGAATTTCTGGGCTAATGTTTTGACAAATACCCGCTAGAAAAAATTTGTCTACACTGGGCGTGCCACCCCCACCCCCCCCCCCCCCCCCCACAACCCCCTAACTATATATCATTACTATTAATTTTGTATAATGTGTTGTGTTGTATACTTGTATTTTATAGTGTTTTTTTAACTTAATGCATTTTCTATTATGAGTAAATGATAATAGACATAATCTTACCAGTATACCAACAGTAATACAATTTAACGTATTTGAGTTCTTTAAAATCAATTAGTGTATGCATATATATTAACAATAATATATGATACTAATGGATTATGAAACATATTTAATTATGTTTTAGCATATTTTAGCAATATATAGTTCAATAGGTATCAGCCTGCTATTTACCTTAAAATAAAGTATAGTAACATCAGTATAATAACCAAATTAGATATCAATACATTTTTTTATCATGGGTTATACACTTAATACTATTTTGTTATGAAATTCTATAGCACGGTTAAAGTTAAAGTAGAATGACAAATAATGTTAATATAGTTAATCGGTATTATAATACATTATGTAGGCTCCTCGAATTATCAAAACATGGCTCTATTGTTGTTACTCGCCACGTACTTGACCTAGTCGATTAAAACTTGAACATATCAATGCAGCGGACTAAACTTGCATAACAACTAAAATGGGTGTTATTGTTATTAGTCACCCATGTGATTTACAAGGCTACCAAATACAACACACTCTCAATTGTGTCAACATCTGAGAGATAGTTTGATCCAATCTACAACACTTTAACAAATCCCGTGAACATTCTAAATTGTACTACAACATTTTCCCTCGACACATTCTTAAACATAATCCAAAAACATTCCGTAAGGGCAGTATACAACACTCCACCCAATCCGCACTCCAATGTAGTGTATCGCTTAGTACGCAATCCCGCACTCCAAATGTTGTTTTCAAGTAAGTGCATTTAACATGTGGTCGTAAAAGGCTAAGCACATCTGTTAATTATGTCATCATGCAACCGTCAACCCGTCCTGAAACCCCCTCGAGTTACTAGTTCAAGTCAATGTGTGTTCCATATCCATGCAATACACCTATAACTCATTCACACAACCAATCCAACAATTAGTAGGTATGTAGTGTTACAAGGGCTACTTCGTGTGGAGGTGGCTATTCGGGTTGATGATTGGGTTTCGGTTCGGTTAGGATTGTTTCGTGCCAGTTTTGAACTATATAATATTCAGCTAGGGTCGGAATGTGTCGGTTGAATTCGGTTTTCCGAGTTATGATGAGTTACAGGTCGGATTGCATCGATTCGATTGCATTTTGGTTTGGTTGATTTCAATGAATTAATAGGTTGGTTTTGTTATTGGTTTCCTATGGTTTGGTAGCCAATGGTGCATTTGGTTTGTTCGGACCTGGAGTCTAATTCGGGTGAATTATTTGAGTTGGGATACGTGCCGATTCAAATTTGTAAATGTCATTTTAGAACCACTCATTTTTTTCATTAACAACCACATTTAACTGAATAATGTTACGCTAAGTTTACTACTCATTAGGTAAACATGGGTTGGAATGAAGGAACATTTTGTATGTAGGGTATGATCTAGAATTGTATCCACCAATTCAAATCTAATTTTGTAAATGTACTCCCAATATAACACTTTAAAAAATCATTCCTCAATCAACTTGTATTATAACTATTATGTTATACTGAAAAAGCATAACGTGAAAGTTGAAACACACACATAATCATATGATGCAAATCTATGAGGCATGCACACGTTTACCCATAAGCATTCAAATGTGCTTTTACTACTTGTTTCAGAACTTGCTAGTGCAACACAACTATCTATTTTATGAATTGTAATATGTAATATTGATTATACGTGTGGTAATAATTTTCACATACTGTTTAACATTTATTCTAATGTCTCATATTTCATAAATTTTCGTATTAACAAGATAAATAGTCTGACACAATAATATCATCAACCATCTTACAGTACGTCAATATATTGCGTATGTAGTATATAAAAAGTGTGTATATATTTGTTTTATAGAAATACTTCACATGTTCGAGCAAAAATTTATACATACACAATAGTGAAATTCTACTTATGAATCGATAAAGACAACTATATATTAGAAATGATAATATTATTTTATGTTTGATTTAGTTAGGATTATTATCGGTGTATTTTAGGTGATTATCGGGTTTCGGTTGACTATTCTTTGGATAGCTTCGATCTGATCATCGTTTGTTTGGTTCGGGTGATTTTGGATAGTGTTGTTCTTTGGTTTGATCCGGTTGATTGTGGGTTTCGGGTAAATGTTCCGATTTGGGTCGAACCGACTCGGATTTTAGGGTTCCATACATGTTGCCACCTCCCACTTTTTCATTTCTCGTTCTCTGGCCTTCAGCAGTTTTGTTCACTCCCCAAGCTCCAGCCTAAGTAATTGGTGTCTTGTATGGTGGTTCAGCCCATAGTTTAGTTCATTCACTGTTTACCTCTTTGCTGCGACATTTTACGTAGAGTATTATAATATTCGACTTTGGGTTTACTCGACAAACGGTAGTGTCGTTACTACACATAAGTTCTCTTAGTTTACCATAAGATTATATAATTCATGTCACTGTGTTTTTTTATCAGTGATATATTCTTATCAGTACATACCATCGAGCACGAATTCAAACAGTAACAAATGAACATATTAAACGTGCACCAACCATATTGTCTTATCCACCAATTCTTCTACATTAGAAACCAAGACAATCCTCGGGATGAATCAGATGTCAGAATAACACAAAGTACACCATACGATATCGGGGGACCTAGCGTCCTAAAACCGTGCCAGTCCTATAATTCCTTAGCTATTGAGGAAGATCATGTAACAAAAATAAATACGATAAAAACCGTCAAACCATTTCGGTGCCTCTTGTATTCCCTTATCCATGTGTTAACCCGAACTACTTATTTTTTGTTATTGACCCCGTAATCACTTTTGAACATTCGAATCCGGAATTATCATTAATAATCATTTCCCTTTATTAGGAACTAATATAACAACGTTGTATTACTCTACCGCTTTTCGGAGTAATCTCTCCACTATCCTTATCTCATTTAAGCAGATGTGTCAACAAATAGGGATATATATATGTATATATATATTTATATGCGTCTTACTCACTCATATAGATTTCACCTCCATTTGGTATATTGAGAGAAATTGACCTTAGATAAACAACAGCATGGCCTAATTTGTTACAAAAATTGATCAAGCTCTTTTATGCAAATTAAATGTACAATCTTCGCCTGAAAACTGCATTCGCTTCTGATTCGCTAAGAAAACCGGTTCCGACCGGTTCCAGAGCGTTTCCGCTTCCGTTCAGGGGCGGTTCCGGCCGGTCCTCAAAAAAGTGCACGCCTTCGGGTCAAAATTATGCCATTTTGACGTTTGATCAACGGCCAGTTTGACCGGTTCCAACGCGGTTCTGAGTCGTTCCATAGGGTCGGGTTATACAGTTGTAATACATTGGCGGTTACTGATGGTTCCGGGTCATAAATATCACGTATGAATTATTTTCTTTCACAAATTTTACCACCGACACAATACCCCCAACAAGTTTTAAAAATGACTTGTGAGACAGGATAACTTTTACTCTCTTAACCTTTTAATACATGACCAATTGCGGAGGTCTGCCACCATCTTATTATAAAAATGTACTCTTTGGTCATACCAAGGCATGATCTAGTCACCTGTCACTCATCAGTTCCAGTTTTTTGGCCGGAGTACAGAATTCTATACTGTATAGAGCTCCCTGACCGCACAGTGATGAGCTACTCTCCCGTCCTGTGATGCAGCTAGGGGTGGCAATTCGGGTTAATGGGTCGGGTTGAAGCTCACCCATACCCGACCCGATTAAAATTGTATTGACCCATACCCGACCCAACAATATTCGGGTTACAAATTATCAACCCATACCCAACCCATATAAAATGATTAAACCCATACCCGACCCGTTTAACCCAACATAATTAGGCTATGCAAAATTTAAAAGACCTGGAATAAAATTTTTATATGATTGCTCAAACGGAGTTACAAATGAATGAAATCATACATTCAATATGGTAGATATTCCAGAGTTTTCATTATCCTCCGTCTTTTTTCTTTTTCCACATACATGTCGTGCTCAGTGGCACTTAACAGAAGAAGGTGATGTGTACGCGCCTGGGCCAAATATAACTGTATTTTCTCCTTCAGAATATAAAAAAAAACATAGACAAAAATCTTCAGAGTACAGAAGAGATAGGACCATAGTGGGAGCTGTGGAGGAGAGAGCAGCACACTGTCTTTTGACAATCCACATAACAAATACTCTTGTTTTTTCTTTATAAAGAAATACAACAAAGTAGTATTATCAAATAAACAACCTCTAATAAAAAAGATACTACATAATCTGTATTATACTAATAGTAGGTTAGCACTTACTTAGTAATATATTTATATTTTATCTAATTATTTATTTATTATTATTTTTAATAAAATAAAATAAACGGGTCGGGTTGACTACGGGTTAGGACTTTAAACCCATACCCAACCCACAAATTTAATAGGTAACCCATACCCGACCCAATAATTAAATGGGTCAATGATCGTGACCCAAACCCGCTATTTTCGGGTTGGGTATGGGTCGGGTTATCGGGTTGGGTAAAAATTGTCACCCCTAGATGCAGCTACCCGAAATCTCATATTTTGCCAAACCCTCTCTAGGCTTGACTTATAGTCGAAGTGTATCACCATCTAGTCATAAAAGCTACAATGTGGTCATACCAAATTGTGATATAGTCACGTTGTGCACATGACGTTCTTATTTGTACTTTAATACAAATATTTATAATTATTCTATTATTCAAAGCATTTTATGATAGATATAACATTAGCTATCTAAATACTACTATAAATATCGAATTATTTTCTTTTACAAATTTTACCACGGATATAATACCCCCAACCCTAACCAAAATTCTAATTTCTCATTCTGTAACTTCTGTTGGCTTCATCTCGTCGCCGCTTCGGCGTTCCTCTACCTCCTGTTCGTCGACTCCATCCTCCACCTCCACACTACAAAAGCTGTCGACCTAATTCCACAATCCTCTCCACCACGCTCCACCTTCGCCCAGCCGCCTCTCCTCCCCAGCCCATTCCCAAGTCCGACCGTACTCATCTTCTCCTGAACTCTCCTTCTCACTTGGAGCGCAGACAGAGAGGCAGACACAGAGAGCGCCGACCTTACTCATCTATGGTGAGATTTCTTTCTCCTCATCCTTCTTGTTTGCTTCTTGTGAGAGTCGAATTTGTACAAAGTGTAGGAAGAACCATAGACATTAGAATGAGTCATGGACCAGCGAGTTTGAATTTGATTATGAGGATGTAATCAGTTTTTGTTCTGTATTATTGCTTATTTGGGATGAACTGACAAACCTCCAAAACTATTCTTTCTTTATGATGTTCCTCTATTTTAAAATTATTATCGTTTGGTACACTGCAAAATAAGATGAACTTGATCGAATTTGCCGTGTTTACAATTAGTTATATATCCCTGACTAGCAGTATCAAAATGTTATTCATTTGACCAAAAAAAAAAATACTCTACAGTTCACATACTACTTATTTTTGTTTTTCGGATGTTGTTTTAAATATTTGTAGGGTAGCTGATCAATATCGTGAGTCCGTGACAGAAGGGGAGCAGCTACTTACCAGGAACATTAGTTCTAGAAAAAATAATTACGTGTCTAAATAACCACAGAAACTATCGACGTGGCAATTTAACCAGCCAGCACTGCTCTGGGGTTTGTCTAAAAATGAGCACACTTTTTTTTAATTGAAAACTATTTTGCTAAACTATACTCTTTGGTGTTTGTTTTAATGACACAGTCCTTCTCTCTGCTTACATCATAGTTCATGGTCTATTTTGTACTATTAAGTTACACTTTTTAATTGGTCAATAAACTGAGCATCATATGAATAATTAAGTGTGCAATTAATAATGAGTTCATGGTCTGCTTAATTGGTCAGTAAACTGAGTTCATTGTCTGTTTTGTGGTTTGAGTATTTCTGGTGCTACTTTTCTGTTCAAGTACAGTCATAATTAGATCCTGGTTGGTGTTACATTCTTTGGGTTGTTCCGTTATTCTTTCATCGCTTATTGTAAGTTTGTGGTAAATAAACTGAGCATCTTTTGAATAATTAGGTGTGCAATTAATAATGAGTTCACGGTCTGTTTAATTGGTCAATAAATTGAGTTCAAGGTCTATTTACCAGTTTGAGTATTTCTTTGTGTTGTAGTTTTGTGTTCAAGAACAATCATAATTAGATCCTTGTTTCTTGCTTTGCATTCTTTGGATTGTTCCGTTTTTCTTTCGTCGTTAACTCTGGACATAGTCCTTCTCTCTTCTTACATTATAGGTCATGGTCTATTTTGTTGTCTTTTAGTTACACTGTTTAATTGGTAAATAAATTGAGCATCATATGTATAATTAAGTGTGCTATTAATAATGTGTTCATGGTCTGTTTAATTGGTTAATGAACTGAGTTCATGGTCTGTATTGCGGTTTGAGTATTTCTGGTGCTAGTTTTCTGTTCTAGAACAATCATAGTTAGTTCCTTGTTTCTTGTCTAGCATTCGTTGGGTTATTCTGTTCTTCTTGCTTCGTTTATTGTTAGTTTGTAACTAACCAGCTTGTTTCTTTTGCTGTCTATTAGGCTACAATTAGTGAATTCTTTGGATGGATTTGATTGAATTTGTATGGTAGTAACATATTATTATGTGATGATGAAGAAACTTTGATCTACCTTTTGGAAGGAATGGCTTTAAAGGAACGCTGAAGAAGATAAAGGTACCTTTCTAACTATAGATATTGATGATAAATGTAGATAGTCACTTGACAGAGTTGATCACCATTATGATTGACGCTTGTTAGTTGTTAATGACTGCTATGAGCTGCTGCATATCAAACCTATGGATCTGTCAACTGTGGTTTTTTTATATCTTGTTAGTAGTGTGAGTGTGTACATGCTGCTGCAACCGGTATTCCATTGTACTTAATTGTGTGTTTTGTCTGTACATGATAGTATGATACTACATGCAGCTACATTGCTAGTGCTACTGCCGCTGCTGCTGCCGCTCCTCCATCTCATTTCTGCTACATTGCTACTGTTGCTGCTCCTACATTGCTACTGCTGTTACTTGAGTTGTCTTCCGATGTTCCTCCTTCCTTAGATTTGTTCTCAAACAAGTGAGGCTTTGCTTGCAGCCAGGTTTACGTCTCTCAGCTGTCTTACAAAATTTAAAGCTTTTTTTGCATTTTATTTTTATTTCGGCTGTATTAACTATGGACAAGGGCTGGAGCCTGGACGAAGCTCAAATAGGCAGCAAAAAACTGGAGCTCTGTTGCTGCTGTTACTAGATGTTGTATTTTTTAAGAAACTAATATGTGTTGATTGCCTCATGTTGGATCTCTCTTGCTGCTGTACAACAGAATCGTAAGGCAGTCCTGTCTCGTGTCCCCCCTATGTAACCAAAGCATGATCTACTCACGTGTCACTCATCAGTTCCAGTCTTTTGGCCGACATACACAATTCTATACTGTGTAGAGCTACCCGAGCGCACAGTGCTGAGTTACTTCCCGTCCAGTGATGCAGCTACCCGAAATCTCATATTTTGCCAAACCCTGTCCATGCTTGACTTATAGTAGAAGTGTATCAACATGTAGTCATAAAAATCTACTATGTGGTCATACCAAAGTGTGATCTAGTCACGTGGTGCACATGAAATTCGTTATTTGTAACTTAAATACAATATTTACAATTACTCTATTATTCAGAGCAGTTTATGATATATATTTAACATATATCGGAAATATATTACCTATCTAAATACTAATAAATAACACGTATGAATTATTTTCTTTCACAAATTTTATCACCGATACAATACCCCCAACAGGTTTTAAAAATGACTTGTCAGATATGATAATTTGTACTCTCTTAACCTTTTTAATACATGACCAATTGCGGAGGTCTGCCACCATCTTATCACAAGACTTAACTCACTGGTCATGCCAAAGTATGATCTAGAGCTACCCGACCTGACAGTGCTGAGCTACTTTCCCGTCCAGTGATGCAGCTACCTGAAATGTCATATTGTGCCAAACCCTCTCCATGCTTGACTTAAAGTCGAAGTGTACGACCATCTAGTCATAAAAATCTACTATGTGGTCATACCAAAGTGTGTTCTAGTCACGTTGTGCCGGTTCTATTCAAAACCTATGGCACCATTTGTTGATTTCTTCTATATATTTTCTCTTATTAAAATTTATTTTCTCTTCATTTATATAGACGTATATATTAAAATCCTTATACTTAATGTTACATATATTGTAATCATTTGGTGAACCCAGCTTCCACTTCATGTTATTCACAATAATTCTCCACTATAGCCCAATCCCATTAATAGTACCTACATTAAATCGATCCCCCTAGCTCTGCAAATCAAGTCCAACCTCAACTATCTAATTCGAAGGTTAAAACCCATCATTTCCTGTTAGCGTACAAACCACAATTTGTGTAAAGTACAATTGTGTGAACCACAATTTGTCTACATACTTATACTTATGTATAGCAAACCAGTTAACAGTAAGCAAACAGCGTGTTTATATTCCAGTCCCCACAAATGATAAGTGCAATTATAGTGAAGAGAATACAGAAGTTTCATCACGTTTCAAAAGTCACACCATAGTCAAAAGGCAAAACGGAGTGAATGCAAAACAAAGTCTTGATTAACAGCTACATTACCGCCGCAAAATAACTAATACAATTACATAAGATGCTATACAATGTGACAACATGGTGGCAAGATCCTCAGTCTTCATTGTCACTGTCATAACACACAAACATAAGGGGATCAGGATTCGGAAGAGAAATCTGTTGAATACAGTTTAAAGGCATTTAGCTAATTAAGGGTATGTTGTTAACAAAAAAGTTTCAGACTTACGTTGATGTATCCTCGTCAGCATCGTCGGTGGTAGGGGTGGTTGTCGTAGTGGTCTCGAGGTGGAGAGGAATCCGAGGAATCGGAGGAACTTCAATCCTGTCACCAGATGGGAACATGTCCAGGTATGGAGGAGGATTCCAGGGTAGGCGCCATTCAAAAGGGATACTAACAGTATTAAATTCCTCGTTCAAAGCTCTACTATCAACGTCGTCGGCACATTCGTCATTGTTCCAACGCATCCATGGACCGAATCCGTCGCGATTATTGACAGTGACACGTTTCTTTTTACATTCATTGAGGGAGTGATCTAGCATACCACAGTTATAGCAAAATATGGGAAGTTCCTCATATAAAAGAGTCACCTGAAAATCTAACTGCCATGCCTGCACCGATAGTTTAGTCGTCAGCGGTTCAAGCGTGTTCATTCTGACGCAAGCGCGGCATCGACGGCTGTCTAACCCTTCTCCGCCCACAAGTTCACACTTTATTGGTTTACCAATCTTCATGGCGAGATAACATGCAGTCGTCACTGTCTCTTTATCACGGGGGACGTCAGCAAATCGAACCCACGCGTTCATGGAGGTAGGGATTTGAGCATCGAGTTTTGTGGACGATACTGCTTTCTGAACCAACATCGCTCGCTGATGATAGTGCCACCGACCCATTTCTATTGTTTCTTGAACTCGGTTGGATCGTAAAACCGTATGGTGAATCTATTTTTGGAAATCTCTCTCACATCCACCCTGGCAAGTAACTTCCATTGTATATATATATACAATTTAAGTTTAGTGGCTTCAATTCTTGTGGGGCAAAGAATTCGCGCGATAGCCATTGGGAACTCATCGTCACCGAGATCATTCATTCGTTTACCTCGGTTGATCATTCTATTCCCTGGTCCTGGAGTAGTGGGCAAAACGCGATGACGACGGTCGGCCATGGTCGCAAATACAGAGAAAAATGGTTAGACTAGGGGACTTAGTAAAGAGTGAAGACAGAAGAGGAAGAAAATGGGGGGTGAGTCAATGACTGACTACTTAACAATTGTTATAAAAGAGCCGGTTCGAGTTTAACCGCAATTAAGTTAAATGTCACATAATCTTTTTTTTACAAAAACCTATAATAAGAAAGAAATTCACCACATAACTCTAGTTATTTCTCGGTATTTTCGTGAAAATGCATAGTTGATGCTATGGGAATGCATGTATTTTTCAATTTAATACCGATTATATTGTGGTTCACAATAGTGTTCACATCTGACAATCACTCCCATCCAGCCATTGTTTAAAAATATAAGGGCCCACTACACCAAAATTGGGGGCAGTTACATTTAAATTATACATTGTTAATATAATTTCAGTTCTGTATGATTTTCCTGTGTGTGTGTGTGTTTTTAATTCCAGTAGTTTCATACTCCCTCTGTCCCTAATTGACTTTCCTGTTTGCTTTTGACACGTTTTTCCACTTCAATATTAAATATATAAGATAAAATAATTTTATAAAATAAAATTTCACAACATATAGTTTTTCATATAAGGATTTCATTGCAATACTTAGATTTATAAAATTATGTTATCTTAATTGTTAAATATTGAAGTCAAACGACATACTCAAATAGTAAAGAGGAAGGTCAATCACAAGTTTATCACTAATTATTAAGAATAAAATTAATTTTTTGCAAGAATGAGAAAATTGGGCCTGCAGGTCCATGTACCGGCCCAACCCAAAGACGAAAACTGTAGCCCCCCGCCGCAGCCCTACAGTAGAGAACTGTAATCAAAAGTAGTAAACTAGTACTAATACGTTTGTAGTTTCGTTTGCTTGCTTCGTTTATTAAGGGGGCGCCTCAGTGACAGTGACGGCGAATTGACAGCCGGAAGGTCAGGAACAGTGATTTCTAGGGCGGCTTCGAACAGACAAAAGTGCAGACATTAAATTGATATGACACGCTTACTAATCCAATAAAAGTGAATCACTATTTCAATTTTAATTTTAGTACATTTTGCCCATCATGACAAGAAATGGACGCAGTTTCCCCATAAAAACGTCTTGCAGAAATAAACTGAAATGACACGGTTACTAAACCAAGAAAAGTGATTACCAGTATTTTATTTCAAGTTCAGCACATTTCATCATGACAACAAATAGTCGCAGTTCCCCATAAAACGAATGAAGGAATGAGTAAGTTGGAGCTGTCACGCTTACTAATTCAACGAGTTTTTTTTAAAACGAATCAGGGAAATTTCAAGAGATATGGGTATATTTTTGGCAAAATCTTGAAATGCCCCACTAGAAAACACAAATAACTAAAACTTTCAAAGAGTTTTTTTCACATTCCAAAAATTTAACAGTAGTAAATATATGAACATGTAATTTTATTGACAAAAAGGTAAAATATTTTTATTTTTTTAAGAAATATTCACTACCATCAAACATAAATATAGAGTTCTGAAAACATAGTTTTTATAATCTTTTTTACTAATTTCTATCAATTAACTACCACAATTTGCAACACTCATCTTTAAGTTATAGTATTTTTTGTTCTCTGTGTCAGTAGATATCCAAAGTAAACTAAATTATATTTTAAACTAACAACGATACAAATATTTTATACATTTGCAATATGTTTGTATTAACTTATTACAACGTACCTTTTGCCATCTAAAAAATATTATTTCATATAATATCATTTTCATGAATATTCTAAATGTCTTAAGATATGAAATTTTTCATTAAGACGTAATGTAATAAAATAATTTAAATTAGTAGACCTAATTGAAGAATGCCTGGCAGTTAAATGGTAAGAATTACAGAAAGGTCGCTAGAACTTTCGTGTTCACAGGTCAAACGGTAAATTATACATTTGCTGTGATGTATCTAAAAAAAAAAAATATTGGTTTTCACACCATTTCGTAACTTTCTTTTACAAAGGCATTCATGAATAAGCAAAAAATTCTAGTGCCATTCTACGAAATTTTCCAACAATACAAAATAACTTAGGTCACGCAAGAGATTTTGTAAACTGTCTGTATCCATAAGTATTTCGTACAGGTACGGTGCTACATATCAATTACCCAACTAATAGGCAGGGGCCCGCATACTGACATGATGTAATCATATTTATAAAACTCATAATTACAATACATAACCCATACTTCTGCCCTACCTACTACCCTCGCTTTGCTTTCGTCTCTGTTGCTAACCAGGTTATTTTTATTTCTTTTCTTCAGTACTTCTAAGTGTGTTGCGATAACAGTACCCAATTTCGGGTGGGACCGGCTCATTTTACAAATAAAGGTGGGTTTTTCAACCTTTAAATAAAGGTGCATGTGGTTTGTGGTTAACCAACCCTGAAATGCCATGTGGTTAACAAACCCACTGATAACTTGACACTTGTCTCTACTTTTTGATTAATGTCCTTAAAGCTGTGATAAGGTGAGAAACGAACGGAATCGCATTTGTATTCATCTCACTGCCACATGTCAAACAAATAGTATTTGCTACATCAAACCATGGTACACTTTTCAAACTTTTTTCTTAACAAAAGTAGAGGATAGTCATAAAGCTTGTTTTACAAGATTTATGAACAAAGCTCGAAGGGGCACAGTGTCTGTTCTGTTGGGGTTATGTTGCTAGCTTTGTGGACATTAATCTCATTCTGTATACCTCTCACTGCCACATGTCAAGTAGATAGAATAACAACATCAAACCATGGTACACTCGTCAAACTTGTATTCCTTAACTATAGTTACATTAATCATAAAGCTTGGTCAAGAAAGTTCGAACAGCCCCTTATGAATTCGGGTCACCGACCATTGCTACCTACTTGCATAGAGACGGAGTACCTGTCCTTCTAGAGATACATCTACCTGCGCTGTCAAACCTTATGAAAAAGGTGTCTAAGCTTAAAATCGTCGTTACTTGACTACGGCTACCTACTTGCATAGAGGTGGACTACCGGGCATACAAGATATACGACTACCTGAGCAGTCAAACCCTATAAACACGTTTCTAAGTCGTCGTTACTTGACTATGGGATGACGAGTCTGGTATCAGTTTAGGTTAACAATTTTTAACAAATGGCATTGTGCAAATTTGTCTTTTTGTGTTTTAATCTCACTATGTTTACGAACACATAACCCTGAAGATGATGAGAATTACACAAACATACGATACAAGACGTCGGGCATTTTTTCCAAAGTTGTAGTTGCTACCTCCTTGCAATACTTGATTCGAGTTCAACTGCTGTTAGGGGTGCCCAAAAAAACCTGTTACCCGCGGTACCGCAACGAAACTGTTTACACCGTACCGTGTAACCGGTTAACCGTACTGGTTAACGAGCCTACCGTTATTATTAGAGAAATGCGGTTAAGGTAACGGTATGTAACTTTATACCGTGGTTAACCGCGGTTATTTCCGATAATATATATGTATAACTATGTATTTACATATACATATTAGTCATCAATTTTGGTTTATCATACATTAATATTAATTGCTATGTGATAGTATTTTGTTTATTCTTTAACTTATATTTTGATAACTTGAACACAAATAACCTAGAATCTTGAAAAAGAACACTCCTTATGTATGACATAATATATTATTTGCATTGAAGAGCAAGGTAAGCATTATAGATAATGTATATTGTAATTATGTTCTGTTACATCTTCTGAGATATGTATTTTACTATCACTTAGTTGATAAAGTAGCTTGTAAAATGAGCCGTGCGAATCTACATGAATTGATTTTGTGTTATATTCTTGGATTGTTTCGTGTCATTGCGATTATAAATGTGCAGTTTAAATATTTTATAATGAATTTATTAGATGGTTGAGCATTGTATAATGGTGGAACAATATTTGTGTTAATATAAACTAATGCTTGGACATGATATAAAATGCTTGATGCTTTCTTGTGTATTTTAACTGTTTTTATTTGCACACTTTTATGTAGTTCGTTATCATTACTCAATGTTATTTACACAGAACACAATCTACACCCGGTTTCGGTTTGCCTAGTTACTGTACCGCTTCGAATGGTTAACCTGAATACGGTTAACCGATCGTTGTAAATAGAATGGTAACGGTATCAAATTTTTAAAAACCGTATTACCGGGTTAACCTTAACATTAACACCCCTAACTGCTGTATTTTGTCCAAACATGGCCAATCTTCTTATCTGTAGTAAAAATTAAAGGGAATATGTACTAGCGTTACAAAAATAATAATTGCCAAACTGTAACAGCAAATATCTAACATCGTCACTCTGTTGGAGAAGATCAATCCCGCTTAGTTGTTGTTCCATGATTCAGTAAATAATTAAGCGAATAATATATTACAAAACCATTAGCAATCACTAAGTTGACATGGTATTTAGTCAATAGTCCCACAGTCCCAGTCATGAACAGCCATAGACGTTTACAGTGATGAAATTGATATTTCCAAAATATTAACCACCTACAAATGACAAATTATCATCAATTACACTCAGGGAATTGTAATTGACGACGTGCCTTCCGTGAACCACTTGTACCCACATATAACCCGAGTTTAGACCTTGACGAGTCATGGTCCAACTCTGCTCGTTTCCTGAGTTCAACACTGAATAATTGAGACCTCTTGTTGACATAGTGAAGATGGGACGCCGTCTGCACATAATCGTAAACGGTGTCCATGAATGGTTGGAATCCAGTTACCAGAAGTGCAATACAGGCATCGAACACACACTCCGCCTCATGAAACATAAGCTTGTGCTCGTTTGGGGCCATGCCAAGTAGGAGGTTTGCCAACTGAACCTGCAGCCGTGTTGCGCTTTTTTTATTCTCTTTCCACATGAACAATGACATCTTCACCTTTTTTTCGGACAGGACCTTCTCTTCTAAGTACCTGTCAAATTCCACAAATGGGGATAGTGTTTCTGGCTCCGCATGTAAGCCTATCGATGCATGGGTACGCTTCCTTGAAGCCATGATGGAGCTGGTCAACCTGATCACAGCCTATTTTGTTAGACAGACCATGAATGAGACAATAAGAAACACTAACAGTTAAGAAATATGCAATTACTTAGAGGATTGTAATTAAGTAGATAGTCTGGCGGGGGGAAGTGGTTAGACTTACGCAGGAATCTCAAATTCGCGGTGTTTTGGTAATAGTAATCCAACTTGTGGTATTTATAGACAAACATGAAAGTACAAAATTTTGGCGGTGGGCTTTACTACATCATGGGCCATACCCGTTACGGGTTGTACAGATATCCCACCAAAACCCGACCGAAATCATTAGCGGCTAAGCACTGTATCTATAATTGCTTTAGCTCCCGGAATAATCGTATTTGTTATTTTACACTTTACAAAAATATAAATTGTATAATTATTATGACAGGCAGGACGTCTGTAGTTGTGATCATTTCATAAGATTTGATGTATTTGTAGGTGAAATACAACATTTGTTGGGTAATGAAGCGATATAAGTAGTACCACCGAGGACTAGTTATCCTATATGACTACTAGTTTTAAAACTCGGTGGGGTATTATATCCATGGTAACATCATGTGGTAAACAAAATAATCGTCATATTTGTTATTTAGATACCTAATTAATGTAATTTCAAAAATATTATACATATTTATATATCATAAAATGGTTTGAATAATAGAATAATTATAAACAGTGTATTTAAGTACAAATAACGAACGTCATGTAAACAACGTGATTAGATCGGACTTTGGTATGACCACATAGTAGATTTTTATGACTATATAGTGAGACACTTCGACTACAAGTCAAGCATCGAGATGGTTTGGTAAAAATAAATTGGCTGGAGGGGATGCGGGTAGCTGCATCACAGCACGGGAAAGTAGCTCATCACTGTCCGGTCGGGTAGCTCTACACAGTATAGAATTCTGCATGTCGGCCAAAACCAGACCGAATTAGTACCACATGACTACCTCACAATTTCGTATGACCACATAATAAATTTTTATGACTTCTTGGTGGTAAGTGATATTACTTTTGAAGTAATATGCCGTTTTTGAAGTCTTATAATCTCTTTAACAATAACGAATTTTAGAATTTGTTTTTACTATGTTTGATATTGTTTTATGGTATGTTTTGTATTATGTTTACGATCTGTTCCACTATGTTGATGCATATAAATACATACACACGTATATATATTTATATGTTATTTTATTTTTTATATTAACACCTCTATGAATTAGGGATTGTTAATTTTGTTTTTTTTTTCCACAATGTTTGTTTCCCATTTGTAAACTATCCAAAATAACCCCATCATCTACATCTACGCTATTCAGACTTACAACCTTGACCACTTCCAAACATCACTATACACACAAAAAACCAACATTTCCAAATCACTGCAATTATGCAGAGCAATATTCTTAGCCATTGCTTCCCCCCCCCCCCCCCCCCCAAAAAAAAAAAAAAAAGACATCTTCAACTGGGTGAACAGCCATGTACGAACCTAGCCTTCCTACTCATACACATAATTTACAACATTGGGGTGTCCACAATCCATTAAATATGACACAGTCAAAATTAAGTGGTGCCCTCGCAACCCAGAACCTATTTGCACCCTCCACTAAGTAAAGAACTACTCGTTCGTTTGGCATCCTTCACAACATGGTACTGATTTATCAGCTGACGATGATGCTTCAATGATTTGTTCCTTCAGCCTATCTAGGCTCAGGTGTAATAATATAAGGATAGATATTCTTGCCCTATGGTAGGAGATACACTCTTTGCTTGGTCCACTATACCACGCATTTTTGATCAACACGGGCCGTACGGGATTTGATTATTGCGTGGTAGTTTTCCATCATCCTCATACAATGTAGGCCAAGCTTACCTCATCACCCTGATCAAACAACGTGGAGATGTCCCACTTCCATTCAAAACACCCCATTGTCCACAAATTCATGGTGGATGAGCCAGCATAATACATATTTCAACTACAGTGGTCGACAATGAAGACGAAAAAATGTTAATGGATCACAAGATTACACTATCACGAAAATATGCAGAATCATGGTTACGCCATCGCATATAATTACCAGTGTGGAGAGATGAACTTTGGCACGGTTGAAGTTCAATGTTGAGTGAGGTAAACTGTCTACCCAATGAATTGTTTGTTCTCCATGTAATGATTATAACGACGTAGTGTGACTCATATAACGCTGGGAAAAACAAACTGAATAAAACAAACCCTTAACAATGTCAGTATCAGTGATTAGAACATTTCAAACAATAGCATACCACCAATTGGAGATAAGGTGACATGTACGTACGTATTTACATTTTTTAACAGTGTCCGCTTCAATGCAAAGATTTTTGAGAAGACTATCAAATCGCTTTATAAGAACTGGTCATCACACGATACATCTTTCAGTACTGAAGACTGGGACTGTCATGCGCAAGATAATAAGATCATGCTTCAGATCAGATACTAGGAACGAAAATTTGAAATGATTTGTAGGATTGAACCAACATTACCAACAAAAGGGCATGAATATGGCATCGAAGGCACTCTTAGTTTGTTGATCACGGTTTAAATAGTAGACAAAACTGTTCACAACATTGGTACTTATCCACCGGTCACCCACTCATGTTAACATGTCATGCTGAGTCAGTATATTGAAATCATCACAGAAGACCTGCATACTGCAGCAAAGCAACATTGCTTATTAACCAGACAATATGTCAACGTAATTTCATCATTAATATGGAAGTAAGCAGCAAATTGTGTTTAAGCTTGTACTTCGGGTGATCACACACACGGCTCCCCTGACATACTCCAAGATTTGGATTCAGTCCCACTTGCTTGGGGTGTTCGCTTTCTACCGCCGTTATTGACATATGGTGAACACAGGCAGCGTCCTTTCTTCACTTGCCTGGGCATGTTGGAACTGGTGTTGATAAATTTACATTATTTTCGGGAAAACTTTCCTTCGAAATAATAGTCTCCACTGTCGTATCAACTGAGGCCGGAGGTTTCAGATTGATCACCGCCAGATCTCCAGCATGCGTGTTCACACGGCTCTCTCCTAGAGTTTGATCTATTCCTGCACCAACAACAACATCTTTAACGTACCGGCCATCACCCCACTCAGCTCTGTCGACAACCTCCACAATACCCTGTACAGATAAATCCTTTGATCTTTCTCCACAGCAGGACAGAACGCACCCCCATCCTCTCCATCCATACCAGCCTGCAAAGAATCCATAGTCTAAGAGAAGACATTGAAAGACCCTCATTATACTAGAAATGAGTGACGGTTACCTGACTATCACCAGATACGCTCGGCACCGACTGGTTAATGTGTACAACATCATACACGCCAGTTGGTTGGCTCTCATCTCCATCGCCTGGGATCATTGAAGACTGTAGCAACAATTTGGTTCCATCCTTATAAAAGTATCGCCATTACTTATCACAAAAATCATCAGTGTGTCAAACTGCACGGCACACAAAAAAGAATGACATAGAGGATGGCTGGGATATCATACCTGTGCTACAACAATGGTTTTACAGCTATTTTCCACACACCCGTCGTAATTAGCTTTTCTTTTGAATTGACCCTCTGTCCCACCATCGACTTCTGCTTTACCCTCAGTCCTGAGCAACGTACCGATGAAATTGTTTAACATTTCAACCCTTCGATTCCATCTGTTGGACTCTAATACAGCTTCAGCGTGTGCTGCAGTGGCCTGCAGATGGACCAAATTCAAAATTACAGATATACATAACAGAGTTCGGCAAATACCAGTCGTCCACTGCAAGACTCGTTTACCTCCGATAGAGTCATGTCAAATTCCATTTCAACCAAATCCTCACAACCAGTAGAATGATGATGTGCAGGGTATTGGGGTTTTCCGATGACGGTTCCCACATTACAAATGGATGTACCCGGACACTTAACCCTGCCTCTGCGTATCGCTTCAATCGACTTCAGACCTCGTAACTTGTCTTTTATTAGTTCAGTTGACCACAGTCCACATGTTGGGACAACATTAAAAGGTATTTTGTCATCAAACAGTACACTGTCAAGAAAATGTACCTGCGTTATGTGTACTACTGTTACAGCATCATGGATCTCACATAGACAACGTAGAATGAATTTATAAATGTGTTAATGAGTAACTTACAAACAGAAAATGGAAATCCCCTTTGAGCAGAGGGCTTGCATCCTTGGAATCAGCATATTTGTCTAAACCACCGATCAGGGTGTCTGAAATGTGCTCACACCAGTTATATTTTGGAATCAAGTCCACATCATGTAAAAAGTCAGCGTAGTTGAGATTGACCCTGTTGTTGGGGGAAGGGTTGAGTACACATCCCAATGAGTACAAGATAAACAGCTTGGTACGTTTTTCAGGATCCTTTTCACAAAAGATCCTACTGTACACATATGCCAACGGAGCCAGCGAGGTGGACCAAAGACCCATCTCAGCACCAAGTTGTTTAGCCCTACTCGTACGATTAGGACTTAATTTGATTGGTAAGTTGCCCGATGGAAGATTGTAGACCCTCTTCACGTCATCAGGGCCCACCGTGAGCAAATTTCCTTCACCGATGCGGAATGACTTTGACTCCTTGTCATACAACTGTAACAGATTGTGTATGATACCTCGATCCATACGATCGACTGATATCTTCGTCAGACCGATAAACCCAGTATTACGTAGAACCTTCCTAAATTCTGATAATATACCACCGTTGACAAGATTATTTACCATCTCAATCATCTTCTTGGGCGCGCACTTGTTCTGGTAGCTGTCGGGATGCCGGTCCTCATCGCCCTGCTGCTTCCCATCTTGGGGTTCAGCATCATCATGAACCGATTGATGATGCGCAACATTTCCTTTTAAGTTTACGTTCGGCAGCTGCCCTATGTGATCGTTTAGGACCCATTTGACCAAGTAAACCTGAGTGGACTAATAATCGTTCATACTAAGGAAAACACAGGGAACGACAGACATATCATACCTAATCCGAATCTACAGGCCTTGGGAAAAAAGAATGGAATGATGTAAAAGACAGCAACCTTGGGTCCAGAGTAGCTCAGTGGACATACATGATATAACCGTTCATATTAAGGACAACACAGGTAAACGACAAACATTTCATACATAGTCTGAAATTTCAAGAGTTGAAAAAAGAAAGGATTGATGAGAAAGACAACTACCATAGGTCCGTAATAAGTCAGTGGAGTAGTTTAACCAATTGTTCACCAATCTAACAAGCTAAAGTGGTCGAAAACAGTGTAAAATCATTCGCACGCAAAGTTAATGGACAGTGATAAAGTCCTTTAGTCAGGGCGGAGAAGATTTACGAAGTTAGACATTTTACAGAACTGTACCTGTGACGCTGAGCAACAGACTGGACGTCTACAGCCCAGTAGCGAGATCGCCGAAGGTGGAGTGAAATTACTAACTACCGAAACGAACAGAGATCAAAAATAACAACGCATTGAAAGCAAAGATAGTTGCAAGGAGAGGGACTGGATTAGGCGGGGAGACGACGGAACACAGCGCGCAGGCATAGACTGGGAGATTGAAATTTGGGGGGAAGTAAAGGGTAAGTCGTGTCGGTGACGGCTGTTTCAAAATTTGGAAATTTAACCAAATTCCATTCAGTTTTTCTTAATTCACCATATACCTTTGTTATCTTAAAATTACTCAGGATAACGTTGACTTTTTACTTATTTCAGCAGGTAACACTCTATCATATCTTCTGTTAACTTCTTTGTTATATTTCCACATTAGTTTAACTGATAATAGGGCAGTTTAGTCTTTTTTTCTACGAATATTAACGGTGAAGTTAACGAAATATGTGAGTGTTATCTGGTGAAATAAGTGAAAACTCAGTGTTCTCCTATATAATTCTAGAAACACATTGGTATATCATGAATTAAGCAAAAACTTAGTGATTTTGTGAAATTTCCCTTTAAAATTACAACAAAAGGTGCCGTTCCGTCCAGCAGGTAGCTAAATCTTAGATGTCGAGATAAAGCGTGATATATTTTTTTGGAAAAAAGAAAGACGTAATTTAAAACTTGCTTTATCTGGCAACATACCCAAAACTAGACCTGGCAAATTTGACCCAATCCGAAACCCTACCCGAACCCCAACCCATACTTTTGCGCTTTATGGTCTTCATTATTGACCCATCGGTTTTTGGTGTTGGGGTAATGAGCTAATTTTGTTGTTTGGGTTAGGATAGAGGTGTAAACCCATGACCTAACCCGTAACCCGAGAATACATTAGTTAATAATAAAAATAAAATGTTAATTCACTTAAGTACAAGGGCAGTTGGACTATCCAACCGTTACAAATATCATACAATCTTAGCTAAACAGACGGTCGAACCAGTTGCATGTCAATTTATTAACTATTTCTAACTTTACAAGATCATCTTCAGTATATTTCTCTAATGCAAAACATTGATTTTTATTTTTGTTCCGCTTTCTATTAAGGATACTATGATCATGTGCATATCTACATAGGATTCCTCCCCAACAGTGGTAGAGTTTTATGCTCATATTGATAAAAACAAACTAATGGAAATCTGTTTACAGTTGGTTCGATCAAGCAAGACTACCTCTCTCTTTTTTTGTTTTCTTTTTTTTTTAGCACAGAAGAAACTTGTTTCTTACCTTATATAAATGATCAAGGGAGATTTACACTTCCTAATCTATTACAAAAGTTAGGAGGGTAAGAGAGTAACATATCAGCTTCAAGCTTACAAGCTTGAATGATAGTAAGAAGGGCATTTGAGCTATCCCGCATTTTCCAATCAAAAGACATATTAGAACATCTGCTAACTAAATCACCTAAGAAATTAGTGTGAGAAGCATTACATAATCGCAAGGAGATTGTCAAATTGCAAAAACCATTAGTAATGTTGCTTGCTAAGTGTAGAACTTCTTCTTCTGGTCGGTGGTTGTGATGTTGCAATATGCTTGTCGTGCAGCACTTGTACTATTGTCTCCTGACACACTTCATTATTTAAGCCTAATTGGGTAAGACGACAATTATTCAGAAGCTTCATTAAACCGAACTATGCAGATGAAAAACTAAAAGAAGTCAGTACCACAATTGGGGACGACGACAATTGTTCAGAAGGTTCCTTACCGAACTATGCAGATGAAAAACTAAAAGAAGTCAGGACAACAAGGGGATTCTCCCTTAGTGAATGGGTTGTAAGATCTTGTAACACTTTAACCCCCATTAGCCTCCAACTGCCAAGTCAGAAATCAGGCACCTCATCATGCACCGCCTTGATCCTCCACCAAAAGTCATGACAGATAGGAGGGAGGAACCCACACAACTCCCAATTCCATATACCAAGTGTGTTCCATAACGATAACGCAACCACATTCTCATTTGCAAGTTCTAAAGTAACATCCTTACCATTATTTACTAAAGTAAAGTGCGAACAACGTACGCATGAGTCTAATTACTCCAGTCCCCAAGCAAATACATAATTACTATATAATCTAAGCACCAAGAATGATTCCCAGCCCGTCCAGAACCCTTTAATATTGGGACTGAATGGGGAGACTACGGCGAGGGAATGCTATTTGCATTTGTACAGGCAAAGCCTGGTGTAAGATAGCAAATATATTACTAAATGGTATACTGGAGACACTAAAGCAATTGCACTATGCGATGTTGGGTAGCCACATAAACGATTTCGGTGCAACCACTATTAAATGTAAAGACCTACCACAAAATGAATACCGTGAGGAGCAAGAAAACTTACGCACCCATGATTTTTTGAATTGAGTCTCCGAAATGGCCCTACGTGAGAGATAAGTTTAAAAGACAACCAGCAAAAACTCGAACACGTACCTTGCTTACCGCAGCTTAATTAGACAGTCATCCCGGATGCAACAGATAACAGACTGTAATCCAGTTATCCATGCGAGGGTCCAATCGGAAGGTGAGTCTTCCCAGGTCCATATACGCTCACAACTGACCGTCATCTTTTCACCTCGTATTACATAACGATGATTGAGATATGCTGTATTCTGTATGGGTCGTTATGCACGTTTAGCGTGAGCGGCGCATATACCTTACACAGTTGCCGCCATGTTTTCATCAATTTCCACAAATTACAGGCTCCAACGTTTGGACTTCTGGTGAAGCGACAATTTACAAGAATATCTCTTGCCCAATGATGTCATTTGTCACTCCTGCTTAGAAAACGGGGAAATGCAGATGGTTAGCGTGGTTGACGCTACCTGTCATGAAGCTAATGTGACCGAAACATCATTCCTTATCTGCTTGCAGGACACCATTTATTGAACATGCTCACATTTTCTTTTTTTAGACCAGGATCCAATCCAGTCATAATTCCTATACACATCGACATGTGTCGCAAGACTCTCTAATTAAAGGGTGTGTATTAGGTACTTCTGCTTTGCTTTTATTGTAAAACCCTACTAGTTATTATCTAAACACAGTGAGTGGGGGGAGTTAGACCGGGAATGCAGCATTAGTACGGCCAGTAACATACAGTGGGTACACTTACTCGGGGTGTTCATGAACTTAAACAGATGCACCCACCAATGCGACGAACGGCCGACATGCGTACCAACATGTCTGTTCGTAGAAAACACGAATATATTACCAGAGTGGTATACTGTGCATACTAGAGCCTGCGGATATTGAATACCGTGAGGAGCAACTACATTTGTGTTAAGACGTTATGTAAATTTGAGACTCTGTAATTGATATGCATGGGAGATAAGTAGCGAAGACAGCCTACAAAAACACATCCTGAAACCTTGCTCACCGCAACTTAAACAGACAGTCATCCAATCGCAACTTATGGTAGACTGTAATCCCGTTATCCATGTGACAGTCCAATAAAAAGGTGATTCTGTCCAGGTCCGTGTATGCTCACAATTGGTTACGGTCTTTTCACCTGCACACATTACATAATGACGAACAAAGTTGCTATGATCAGTGTGTGTCGTTTTGTTCAGTTAGCGTAGAGGAGTTGCATGTACCTTAGACGTTAGCTGCTCGAATTTCATCAATTCATGGCGCAGATAGGGTCCACGGGCATTCAGCTTGTGAAGCAAAAACTTACACAAATATCGCTTGCGCAATAATCTCATTTGGTGCACCTATTTGGAAAACAGGGAAGTATAGATTGTTAGTGTGGATGATGGTACTTGTCATGAGCATAATGTGTCCATTACAAAAGCATTGTCTGTTGCAAGACACTCGTAGTAAAGGGGCACACATTGTCTTTCTGTAGTCCGGGATCCCATCCAGCCATATCTCCCATGTACGTCTCCATATGTCGCAAGGCAAATATACCGCAGTTCGTTGGGTTACGCCTAGACTGCCAGTCCTTTTGCATTACTATGAGATTTGGAACTCCTCTCAGCCTGTAGTCACCTTGAGAAGTAAAGGCCGCAGTAATGAAAGTATTCACGCAGGACACCTTGTTTAGCAGCACGCAGGAAAAACATGCCAGTTAACCATGTAGGAGTCCATACTAATTGAAGCAATGATCTAACACACAACATCTGCAAAAATAAATGGGTGAGCATACCAGCAGAAATGGGACTACCCCGTACTTGTCAACCATGTTGAATCCCTCGAACGGAGCAGGCATATTGTCGATCACCCAGTTTACTCCGTTCTTATAGTCGAGTACACACACATACACGTGTCCATGGGCTTGCACTGGTACGAATACCATATCGACCTTCATGATGTCCTTAGGCCCAAGCCCCGCATTGTGGAACTCCTTGCAAAGTTGCTTTATTATACCCACCTTCGCATTTACTGCTCGACTGTCGTTGACATCTCTGATTTCCGTTGATGTAAGATCAGTGGTGAAAAGCTGTACAGTTAGATAATCAGCTTCAGGCTATGGTAAAATAAGTGAGATCACTCTAAAATAGTGTATCAACTTAGTGTACATACACTTAACGTGGTGCTGCAGAAAAAACGGTTAGGGCTTCCTTCACTTCTTCGCCTGTTTTCGAAGTTGAGCACCCTCGATTGCAAATCTAGAATGCAACTGTACAGGTCTGTGTCGTATGCGAAAGTAGAGAAGTCCTCCTGCGTGAGCATGAAGTCTCCTTCCTTGTAGAGTGGCAAACTTCAACAAATGAAATAGTATTAACATAGTTCATCTATGATGGCAACAATAATATTTCATTGCAAACAACAGTTTGGGTTGCAGAGTACAGAACTCACGTCTTATCGTGCAATAACATCACACAACTGAACAAAACGTTCTCTATATTATACGCCGCTCTCACCGGATCGACAGGTTTATCGGCATATGGCGACACATACGTCTCCAAACACACCTCATTTTCGGACGAACATGAATGAACACATGTATCACCGACCCCGGAACTACCCACTGCCTCCCCTCCAGACTTGGCCGCTTGCTCCACCTCACCAGACGATGCTTTATGCTTGTCCATTAATTCCTTTTCAATAAATCTAAGCTTGTACTTCTGCTCCTCTACCAAACTTTGCTCATCTGCAAGGTATCTTTCCTTTGCCAACAGTTCATTCCAACGTCTTTCGGCATTATCTCTCTCAATCGACAAGACGTTCAACCTGGATTCAATTAACTTTCTCTCTTCCCCTATTTTGACAGTCAAATCTCTGACGTTGTCTATTAGCTTGCATAATGTTCCAACCTTTTCGTCCAACTTCATCATGATTCCAGACATGAGCCCGTCTACCTCAACCACCATCCACATCCTAAAACTGTCAAGCATTCTGATAGTATCAGACTTCTGGTCAGGAGCAGGTACGATCGCTTCCTCTGGTACTAGCAAACGTTCCTGAACAGCAGCATGGTCTGAAGGCTGCAAAATTTGCATCACCAAGATTGTAGTCAACAACGTACATAGTTAAATATTGAACAAGGAAAAAAGACTCATAGAGTAACACTAACCTGTACCGGCTCAAAAGTGGGCAAGACGATATTCGTACTACCACCACTCCTGATGTTTACAATCCTACCCGCTCCAAAATTCCCTACATCTCTCTCTCTGATTAGCCTGTCTTGGTACATGTCGTTGTTCCATTTGGATATCGACGGATAACCGTGCTGCTCGTGACGGCCAACAAGAGCCGTTTTGTCAAAATAGAACAGGGTAAGGAACAACAGAGAGCCGGTGAAGTAGTGGGTTTTGGATGTACTTTGCTGGTACTTACGAACAGACTCTACCAACTTGTCAATTGTGTATCTACACCAGTTCAGCCTAGATGCATTTGACGGGTCTCGTATTAATGGCAGAATCATGTCGTTGCACCTTAGGTCGCACTTGCCGCTGACGCATGTGGAGACAACAGCACATACAAAACTGGTCTTGAATAGATCTGTCGCTCCCATTGTCGGCCATCTACTTATGAGATCTAGTGTTCTGGGTGTTTTACTTCCAAAGACAGCATCCCACCGTAACTTCCATTCCTTGAACTCATCAGACTTTGAGTTTATTGATGCTGCTGTGATCTCAACGCCACCGGGGGCAAACCCTAGTATGTCATGAACATCATCCTCTGTTACGTCAACTCTTGTGTTATCGGCAAGGATCAACTGACAGCTACGCCAATCAAAATTTGTCGCCAACCAACACCCCAGGCTGTAACAGATCGAATCCACCCCTAGATTCAAGAAATGAGCAAACCCAGTGAAATACCCCAAATTGATAAAACATGGATTAAATATTTAATCACATTAATTAAGGCCTAAACATGCCTTAAAAGTCAACTGAGAACAACAGTGGTCAACATAAAACAAGATGTTGCACCCTTTGACTGTTAAGGGTAAATAAATACCCAAATGAACTTCTAAGGACCTAAAAATTTGTCCTAAGTCTATTAACATAATATTAAACATATTATAACCGTTGGACAACACTCCAACACAAAGAACAAGCACTTACATGCTTCAAGGTCAAATAGAGCAAAAAGGTGCTCTAAGAAACCTTAAAAATCTAATGGCCTCTAAATGATATAAAATTGGATACCATGATCAAATATCATGTAAGGGACACAAAAAACCGTTGTCAAAGAAAACTAAGCTCAGAAACACCAGGCAACACAAAATGTGCGCTAAAACTCCTTAAACACGTTTTTGTGAAATTGTCTTCTAAATTGGTTTTTAATGGGCTAAAAGGTTATAAATACCTTTAAATATGATACTATATCACATTATATCATATTAGGGATTTAATTCCAAGAATTTACAAATTTTTATAAATTTAATATTAAAATATTAATAAAACCCTAAAAGGGGGCCCGCAGGAGTCAATATTGACTAAGATTGGTCAAGAGGTCAAATTTGACCCCTTAGACCATATAAGTTCGACATGTACAAGCCAAGGAGGCTCCCATTTCGTGACTTACATATATAATAAGCAGCACACCAACATAACTCCTTAAATCAAGGCTTACTTTTGCCTTTTAATTGTTTATACACTACCTTTTACCCTATTATTGACTCCACCAGCTGGAAAAACGTGTGAGGAGCCTCTCCTCCCTTCAATCAGCCGGCTCCTTGTCCCTCCTTATCCCCTTGATGAGTCACCACCAATAATGTGACAATAAACTAATCAAAATAACATTTTCTAACCTAATAATACCAATTCTAGTCAATCTCTCTCTCCTAGCTTCATTCCAATCGGTGAAGCTCCCCTTTGAGACTCTCTCAAGCTCTCCCAACCGTGGCTCCTCAGCTAAGAAGGTAGATCCAACTTCTAAGCTTCGAATTAATGGTTTAAGGCTTGTTTTTGACTCTTTTTCTTCATCTCTTCACCACCTATGCTTAGATCTCGTGACTAATCAGTTCCTATGGCTTATTCTCAGTGTTCTAAGGTTAGAACATCAATCAAATTCGAATGAAACAAGTTTAGTGACCAAGGTTGCTCAAAATCTCATTTTAAGGTAAAAATGTGCTTTAAGCTCATAACTTTTGATTCCCTTCAAGTTCGGCTGTGAAACTTTGCTCATAGCCTCCTCTTCTTCTCCTTTTCATGTGGAATCTGTTGGTAAGCCATTTGGAGCAAGGGTGGCCGAGATCCAAAGGAAATACCCTCTTTTAAGGCATTTTTTCCAAGGTAAAACCTAATAACAAGGTAGCACTTCGAGATCTAGCTATTTCCTATGTCAATATGGTAGATCTAACACCTTGTGGTGTGTTTGATTCAGGTCGAAACCATCTTGAACTCTCCTTGCATTCTTAAGGTGATTTTTGCCTTAAATCTTACATTAAATTACTCCTTATGGTTAGATCTTGCTTGGAGACTAACTAGGCCTTGTTTTCTGTTTGAAAACATGTAAAACAAGCTGTGGAGAATTTCTACTTAAGGTGGCCGAACCAAACAAGGATTACCTAAGCTAAATCAAGGTATAAATCACTTAAACATTAACTTTGCTAAGTTAATGTGTTCTTAAACTACTCCTAATTAAATTGCCGTGAGTGAAGGGTAAAATAAGGTCTTGTTTGACCTTAAAATGTTTAAGGAATGGTTTAATAAATTTTATAACTAATTAAACAAGCATAATTGTCAAATTTAAGACATTATGTGGAAGTTTGGTAATTAAATGGAAAGTGTGTGGTGAGGCCGAAATTTATATGTATTTTTGGGACATTTATGTGTAATTTATTTTGCAAGACAATGTTTGTAATAAGGCCATGTATTTTAGGCCATTTTATTTATGCATTTACAAGCTTTTATTTAAGTTTAGGTGGTATATAATTATTACCGAAATGAATAAGGGGTTATGGTGTAATTAAATTAAATTTAGGGACTTTAGAAAAATAAAGCCGAAAATTAGAGTTAAAATAAAGTTTATAAGATTTTATAAAGTTTTAGGGTTAAATGGTGAATTTTAGAAAGTTTGGGTACTAAACCGTAATTATAAGGAATTGGTGGTCAAAGAAATATTAAGGTGGTCAACATTGACCATATGCTAGGTTTTGACCAAAATAAATAAGTTAGATAACTTATTTAAGGTTTTATAATAGTTATGTATTTAATGGTAATATTTTTATAACATATGTGGTGAATATGTTATTACCGAAAATTAAGGGTGTAAATGGTATTTTAAACACCCATGGGCTATTAGGAATTTTTAGGAATTTATTTGGTGGATTTTGGAATTAAAATGAACTATATATGTATAATATATAGTTATTATGTCATTATGACACTTTGGAGAAAAATAGATGGTGGAATGGTAAATATCAAAAGTATATGGGTTAATAAGGATATTTATAACCCTTTGGTGGAATTTGGTGATTTTTAGAATTATTAAGAGAATTTATTAAGATATGTGTATAAAATATGGTTTTAATGATATGGAAGAACTATATGTTATAAATAGGGCCAAATGGCAATTATAGAATAACACAAGGGCTGTTCGGAATTTACAAAAAAATAACCATAGGTTATACTCTTTCATAAGTTAGAAATGTTATATTAAATGGTATATAACATGGTAAAAAGAAAAGGGTGATTTTGTAAATTAAGGAAACTATGGTTTATGGAAAAGAATAAGATGTTCCCATGGTGCCTAAGAGGCAATATGAAATAGTTTTGTAAATTAAAGGGAATAAAAGTATCACATAGTATGATATTAGTATATGGTATAACACTACAAAAGGTTATGTGGTCAAAACGGAATTTAAATTAAGTTAAGGGCTATACTGAGTTAATAAGAGTTGGAAAATGAATTCTAGACTAAGGTCTATAATGTTATAAATGTTATAGCAATTATATGGTTTAGATGGAATTAATATAAGGAAGGATACTCACATAAAATAGTGTGACAAACTAAATAAATGGATTTATAAACTAAGGTATTATGATAAACCTTAGGAGTTGAATATACAACATAAAATGTTACATATTAGGATAATAATCTTAATATAAGTTGTACATAATACAACTAATGGGAATAATCATCTAATAAAAGATGATAAAATGTAACATAAAATATAAGAGTTTATTGAAACTCATGAATTACCTACGTGGTAAATATATACATACACAAGAATAATGTATATAAGGTGGATATATTTTGGTTGAAAACCATATGATTTAATGGTGGTGGTTATTAAAAAAAATAATAATATAAAAATACAGTTACGAACTATAAGTTATGAATTTTAGAATGCAATATAATAAAGAATGCATGCATACATGCAACTATAGGTTACGTACCTAAACTAGAGGTGGATAGATTAAAAAAATATAAGGAATTAAACTTAACAGTTGAATAGTTTTGACGTACGCGTTTTAAGTAACAAACCGACTGTTTTAGAGAACCCGTAACAACTGTAGAAAACAGGGGTGAACTGTCGGGGTTACTTATTATTCGGAAATACGGATGTAGTTAGTCATGGAGACTGACTTATAGTTTTATTACCGTTTAGAGTATACTTCTGACAAGGACGCTTGACGAGCTAGGACGCACGGAGCGTAGGATCTTGCTGATTCATACTCCACCGTAATACAGTCAGGGTGAACGGTATGTAAAGGGGTTTGATCCGGTTGTCCTAAGGTTGCTCCTTGGGCTCGGATTTGGTTGATATAACTTGTATGTTGTTATGTGTCTCGGATTGTCTCTGAGGGCTTCCTCAGTTCAGACTTCTGTGTGATCTGTGATAAGATTGTTTGTCTGAATGTGATAATTAATATGCATGAATTGTATATTTATAGCTGCTTATTATTTACTGTGTTGAGTTAACAGTATTGGTTCGTATATATGAACCTATATATAAAACGAACTAGCGGCTATGGTGCTATCTTATATGAAATATAAGGAACGTAAGTAAAACGTTGTAGCACTATGATAATAACATATACATATTATCTGAGACTTTTATACGGAGCATTGGCCTTTCTATACGCCGCTCTCGTATCTAACACTGGATCCCGAGTTTACAGACTCCGGATTGGACTAATGACCTTAGTGCTGTGTTAGAAAATTTGGTAATGCGATGCGATGGTATAATTAATTAATTAATGGAATGGAAGTAAAGCCAAGAGGATGTGGCTCTTGGTGCGCGCTGTGATCACAAAAACGATACCAGGATGTCCGCGTACGGGTCCGTAAGTATCAAGAAAATTTCCCGTGAGCTAGAATGGCTCGTTGGTCGGAGACTCTACCGTTGGAGTGGCTACTGCCGTGGGTGACCCGCCATAATATATGGGTAACTAGAGACATGTCGTTTTAACGAGACATTGTCACTAGGTATAACTGAACAACTAAAACAATTGAGACTTATACAGTGGCGAACAATACCATGGACGAGACTTAATACTTGTTTATTATTCTCGTTGTTTCGCTTTGTTGTTCATTGGTTATACTTGTGGTTTTTATTGTGTGTTGATGGTTGGATGGAGCCACAAGGCTAAGGTATAAAATGAAAATTGTACGCTACGGCGAATGTACATGGTACATAATTGTTATTGCTCGATACGTTCGATATACAAATATTATTTGAAATATTCTATGAATGTTTGGTTTGGATGGTTGACTAATGTTTATGGATGTTTGGATGGTTGATTATGTATATTATACATTTATGCTTCAGTTTTGATTATAACTGTAAAAAGGAAAAGCATGAAACCAATCTAATAAAAGATGGTTAAAATGACAAGTGACCATTAGGGTCCAGGCCCGGCATACTCAGCGTCTATCGCTGATACTACACCATTTCAGGTTGTTGATCATTGTCGGAGCTGAAGAGCAGGAACAGGGTAATTGGAGATGTTGTATAGAAATGAAGATGGTGTATGGTCTTATGGTAAGGTTATGCATTTTTCAGGATTGGGTAGACGCTCACTTGTCGATGTTTATGGTTTATGGACTTAGTATGATGTATAGGAGTTTCTCGTTATCACTGCGGTTAGCAGTTTATTTGTATTGGAAGTTGGATGTAGTTTGGCTGCGTTGCTCGCATGGGCGAGTAACGGCCGGTGACACCCGAGTGAGTTTTGTAATTGTTATTTGTTTTTCCGCTGCGAGACGTTTTATTTATTGCTACGTGAGGGATTATATCGTGATTATTGAGAGGGGTGTTACAAAAGTGGTATCAGAGCGGAGTACCGCTCTGATGACGAGAAAGTAGGTTAAGACAGTGAGCTTAGGACTTGGGAAATTATGGGAACATTTGAGAGTATGAGACGATTCGTCTTAGAAAGATATGGTGTCTAGTAACGCAAATTGCGTGACAGGTTAGCCTTAAGGCAACTTAATATCTATTGGTTGTGTACGGTAATTTACCGAGTATTTATGTGACATACTGTACTACAGATGTCTGGTGGAACTAGAGGGCGTGGTACTGGAAGAGGTGGAGGCGGTGACCCCGGCATTCCAGGAGTTGCTGAGACGGTTGCAGCCGTTCTTGCACAGCTGGGTACTCAATAGGAGGAGCACCAGCCCACCCGCCACAGCCCAGGGAAACGAACTGCTGAAGTCAGTTAGCGAGACCCGACCACCTACGTATTCAGGGGAACCAGACCCCGTAGCTTTGGAGCGTTATTGTTGAACACGAGAAAGCATTTGAAGCTTTACAAGTACCTGACGACAAGGGTCGCCATTGCTGCTTTCCATCTGAAGGATGCAGCCAGCACTTGGTGGAGGTTGGTCAAGGACCAGCACCTGGCTACGCCCGACTTTTCGTGGGCTGCCTTTGTAGAATTACTGAGAGGAAAATACTACCCGGCGCACCTTAAACAGAAGAAACGCCATGAGTTTGAAACATTGACCCAAGAAGGTCTGACCGTGGATGAGTATTACGCTCGAATCATTGGTCTACTGGACTTCATTCCCGGTGTGGATTACTCAGAGACCGTGAAGGTCGAGAAGTTCCGGGGAGGACTATTATTTCGCATTCAGATGGCGATGGGTGCTACCCTCTACACTACCATCCAGATATTAACATGAAAGCCATAAAATTCTTTACTTACTACATTACCAATTAACTTTGTGAGAACTTACCAAGGAGATTCCAAGAGTGTTATGAGGCTGCCTCGAGGACAGAGCTAATGCTCCAGACTCGGGAAGAGACTCTCGGGGCCAAGAAAAGGAAGAACCCTGAGGAGAGTCTGAGGGTGGAGGAGCATCTCCAGAGAAGGCCAGAAAAAGGGAAAGTAAGGACTTATCCCACTCTAAATTGTTTACCATACTAAATATCTTATAAATACTGACCCGAAACATTTAAACATGAAGTTTTTCCAAAAGAAAGGGCAACAGGGTCACAAGGGAAAGAAAGGGAAAGAGCCCGTCCTTCGGTTGACCGGCCCAGCTATTGATGCTAAGCCTCTGAGATCTACACCTCCTAAGGGTGAGAACACCTACCTCTTAAATTGAATTGTGACCTTAACCTTTAAATCATCAGATTTAACTAAACTTAAATACTACCATCAGGCACCGGACAGCCCCACGCCATTTTTATTGTAAGCGTTGTGGGAAGGACCACCCAGGGGTCGACTGCGAAGGCCGCAAAGTCGAATGTCGGTGCTGCCACAAAGAAGGCCATAGGAATTTGAATGCTGGGTGAACCCAGAGAGCCGTAATTACAGCCACCAAAGAATACTCAGAAGACCTCAGCTGGAGGATCTGGAGTACCACGAGGCGGTAGGATGGCCAGACATCTACTGAAGCTGGAGCCTATAAAGGCAAGGGAGTAGATAGGGCATGAGTACCCTAACTCCATGAGACCGCTGGTGGAAGACTTTGCTTACTATGATATGTGTACTTACTTGGGATGTTAGAAGGAGCTATGTTATAAGTATGTGGGAGTGTGTCATTGACCACTCGCCTTTTGTGTAAGACTTTGGGATTAGTTGTGTGTACTTAGTACCAATAAGCTTTGACCTTGAAGGATAATATATATGAACAGATGTTGTGCTTACATTATCATGTGGCCATACTCGATGACACAGAGTCAATGAGACCGGGAATTACTGAACCAGAATTTCCACCTGCATGGCGCACTTGCTATTGCAAGCGCTATGACAAAAAAACCACTGAAATTTCCATCTGCCTTGCGCACTTGCTACAGCAAGTGCAGCGACAGCAACAGCAACAGTAACAGCTACTGCAAATGCAACTGCAACAATTACTACTTTTAATTTTATAAAAAAAAAACTGTTTTTCAAACTTTTTCATTCAAACCTGAGATTAGAAACCTATGCAATTTGGAAGGACCGATAGTCCAACCACTACAACTGGACACATTATACACCACTATGACTGTAAAAAAACACACCAGTTTAAACGTTCGAGGAAGTTTCAGACATGGCTTATTAGCCAAATACCACAGTGTATACCGGCATTGAATGCTAATCACTATTAGTGATACATGTTTAGTCCTCATGGACAAACATACCCTTTGTAGATGCATCACCGTCAGTGAGGATGGTTGGGAAGTGAAGAGCCAAGTTGCTCAAACTATTATGCAATCTGCAATGCATCCAATACACGGATGAGGGACAATATGAACTATGGATGAGATATGATCAGGAAAAAAAACAGGGAGAAAAAGGAAAAATGTGTTGTACTCAATGAGAAAAAAAAAGGAGAAACAAGTTTGCTAATATAGCACGGATTTTACTTACACCGAGTTGAGTGATACTAGTCTATGATACAAGTTACCACGGTTGCCACAAAGGCAATATACTTATTACAGGATAATGATAACATGAACTATTACACAAAAAAAAAAAGAAGCAAGCAAAAGAAGAAAAACAAAAAAAAAGAAGAAGAAAGCAGAAGAGGAAGCAAAAAAAAGAGGATATCCATCAAAGGGAGATTGACAACAGAATACTTCACAACAACCGTGTGACGGACATTACCAGTTTACTAAACGAGTCATGGGACGACCGCACTCCGTTAGGAGCATGTGGGCCTGACAGACTTATTTATGAGTTAGTCGGGTAAGTAGTAATGTATCAGTACGGTACCCCATGCAAGTAGACAAGTAGTGTTAGGAACGCGAGAAGTAGTCAACTCCATTCTACGGACAGTAAGACGGATTACCTCGAAGATGGACGAGAAGAGCCGCAGTTAGAACAACGGGCTAGAAAAAAAAAGGGGGAACCTTCAACAGAGAACAGTGGACAACATACAGAGAAGACAAAGGAACAGTTTAGGGACAGGAAAACCAAAAAAAAAAAGAAACAAGAAAACCCATTATGGACGAATAATATGTAGAAGCCTCATAAGGATCAAGCAAATGCTTGCAATCCAAAGGAAATCTACCAGATGATATGGACATAAACGCGTGATTACGCACAGAGAAAAGATAAAGCTATATGATAGCAGATACCTTAAACAAAGAACAATGGATTCGGAATGTACCACTCACAGGATAATTCACACATCTTATCTGTTTGACTCATGAGATATTAGTTGTTGAGCGTTTACGCCTCTGCACTCTGTATGACTGAGTGTTTTGGTATTGCACTCGTGCAGTTATTAATCTAGTGGGAACGCAGAAAGATAAAGTGGATATCAACACGAGTGTGTTAAAAAAAAAAGAACTATAACAGTGTGTTACTCCGGAGCAAAACCACCAGGAGACATGATGACAAACATCATCTTTGTGGACATTTAGGCTGGTACGTCTTAGTATTACAAAGACAAGTGCAAAAGCACTAAGTACTAACAGTAGCCAATGTCATATTACATTTCAAACTGAATGTCAGTGAGAAAAGACACGCACATGTATGCTAGTGATCCAAACAAGTGGATTCACAGCAATGGAAAACAAAAGAAAGGCAAATTGAGCATGTGTTCATGGGTCTGCACCTCATACGGAGCGAGTGGGCCCATTAGAATGAATTTGGGAGAGAGCACAAATTGTTTAGTGCCACATCCCTTACGAATGGTGGAGCCCAGAAGGGCTAGAGTCACACCCGTCTCTCTGATATGAGGATAATCCACGAGTTGGTAAACTCTTTGAGAGCCAAGTATCCAGCGCTCCTTGTTGAGCGGATGTTGTATACTTGTGGGGTACGGGGGCGTAACCCTTTTTAAGGGGGGTAGAGCCTCTTGGCTGTGCACATGTGTGCACTAAGTTTTGGCTGTTTGATATGCATTGCATACAAAAAAAAAGAGAATTGGTGGTGTGCGGGGCATACGAGGTTTGTTTGGTTAGTATGTGAATTATTTAGTATGCATAGCATACAGTGAATTGGTTTTGTTGGTTATGGTTGGTAGCGGGGCGTGCGTTGTTTGGTTTGTTGTGTGTGATGCACTTGTATGTATGTATCTTACGAGATACTTTGAATGTTGTATGTACACCATGTGTGTAATACTTTTCTTATGCTATTTGTGATATGTATTCATATTGCTTTATAGAATGATTACATATGGTATCCTAGATACGAAATGAATCATTAGATATGGAATGTGGAACAATGGAATGTTATGGACACCTCAGGGAGGTTGTCAGGGTTGGTAGAACTGATAGGAAATGATGGTGCTGATGGATCACCTATATCCATATATGATTGAACTAACGCCACAACGTGATGGCTATGTGCTGTATAAGCGCAATACGATGTGTGTAAATGATATATCACATAGATATACATTATGGGAACAATGGGTAGTTATACATTTATATATACTTACCTATTTGATTAAGAGACTTCGGGACGAAGTCTTTTTAAGGGGGGTAGATTGAAATACCCCAAATTATAAAACATGGATTAAATATTTAATCACATTAATTAAGGCCTAAACATGCCTTAAAAGTCAACTGAGAACAACAGTGGTCAACATAAAACAAGATGTTGCACCCTTTGACTGTTAAGGGTAAATAAATACCCAAATGAACTTAGGACCTAAAAATTTGTCCTAAGTCTATTAACATAATATTAAACATATTATAACCGTTGGACAACACTCCAACACAAAGAACAAGCACTTACATGCTTCAAGGTCAAAAGAGCAAAAAGGTGCTCTAAGAAACCTTAAAAATAATGACCTCTAAATGATATAAAATTGATACCATGATCAAATATCATGTAAGGGACACAAAAACCGTTGTCAAAGAAAACTAAGCTCAGAAACACCAGGCAACACAAAATGTGCGCTAAAACTCCTTAAAGCACGTTTTTGTGAAATGTCTTCTAAATTGGTTTTAATGGGCTAAAAGGTTATAAATACCTTTAAATATGATATATATCATTATATCATATTAGGAATTTAATTCCAAATTTACAAATTTTTAAATTAATATTAAAATATTAATAAAACCCTAAAAGGGGGCCGCAGGAGTCAATATTGACTAAGATTGGTCAAGAGGTCAAATTTGACCCCTTAGACCATATAAGTTCGACATGTACAAGCCAAGGAGGCTCCCATTTCGTGACTTACATATATAATAAGCAGCACACCAACATAACTCCTTAAATCAAGGCTTACTTTTGCCTTTTAATTGTTTATACACTACCTTTTACCCTATTATTGACTCCACCAGCTGGAAAAACGTGTGAGGAGCCTCCTCCCTTCAATCAGCCGGCTCCTTGTCCCTCCTTATCCCTTGATGAGTCACCACCAATAATGTGACAATAAACTAATCAAAAAACATTTTCTAACCTAATAATACCAATTCTAGTCAATCTCTCTCTCCTAGCTTCATTCCAATCGGTGAAGCTCCCCTTTGAGACTCTTCAAGCTCTCCCAACCGTGGCTCCTCAGCTAAGAAGGTAGATCCAACTTCTAAGCTTCGAATTAATGGTTTAAGGCTTGTTTTTGACTCTTTTTCTTCATCTCTTCACCACCTATGCTTAGATCTCGTGACTAATCAGTTCCTATGGCTTATTCTCAGTGTTCTAAGGTTAGAACATCAATCAAATTCGAATGAAACAAGTTTAGTGACCAAGGTTGCTCAAAATCTCATTTTAAGGTAAAAATGTGCTTTAAGCTCATAACTTTTGATTCCCTTCAAGTTCGGCTGTGAAACTTTGTCATAGCCTCTCTTCTTCTCCTTTTCATGTGGAATCTGTTGGTAGCCATTTGGAGCAAGGGTGGCCGAGATCCAAAGGAAATACCCTCTTTTAAGGCATTTTTCCAAGGTAAAACCTAATAACAAGGTAGCACTTCGAGATCTAGCTATTTCCTATGTCAATATGGTAGATCTAACACCTTGTGGTGTGTTGATTCAGGTCGAAACCATCTTGAACTCTCCTTGCATTCTTAAGGTGATTTTTGCCTTAAATCTTACATTAAATTACTTCTTATGGTTAGATCTTGCTTGGAGACTAACTAGGCCTTGTTTTCTGTTTGAAAACATGTAAAACAAGCTGTGGAGAATTTCTACTTAAGGTGGCCGAACCAAACAAGGATTACCTAAGCTAAATCAAGGTATAAATCACTTAAACATTAACTTTGCTAAGTTAATGTGTTCTTAAACTACTCCTAATTAAATTGCCGTGAGTGAAGGGTAAAATAAGGTCTTGTTTGACCTTAAAATGTTTAAGGAATGGTTTAATAAATTTTATAACTAATTAAACAAGCATAATTGTCAAATTTAAGACATTATGTGGAAGTTTGGTAATTAAATGGAAAGTGTGTGGTGAGGCCGAAATTTATATTTTTGGGACATTTATGTGTAATTTATTTTGCAAGACAATGTTTGTAATAAGGCCATGTATTTTAGGCCATTTTATTTATGCATTTACAAGCTTTATTTAAGTTTAGGTGTATATAATTATTACCGAAATGAATAAGGGGTTATGGTGTAATTAAATTAAATTTAGGGACTTTAGAAAAATAAAGCCGAAAATTAGAGTTAAAATAAAGTTTATAAGATTTTATAAAGTTTTAGGGTTAAATGGTGAATTTTAGAAAGTTTGGGTACTAAACCGTAATTATAAGGAATTGGTGGTCAAAGAAATATTAAGGTGGTCAACATTGACCATATGCTAGGTTTTGACCAAAATAAATAAGTTAGATAACTTATTTAAGGTTTTATAATAGGTTATGTATTTAATGGTAATATTTTATAACATATGTGGGAATATGTTATTACCGAAAATTAAGGGTGTAAAATGGTATTTTAAACACCCATGGGCTATTAGGAATTTTTAGGAATTTATTTGGTGGATTTTGGAATTAAAATGAACTATATATGTATAATATATAGTTATTATGTCATTATGACACTTTGGAGAAAAATAGATGGTGGAATGGTAAATATCAAAAGTATATGGGTTAATAAGGATATTTATAACCCTTTGGTGGAATTTGGTGATTTTTAGAATTATTAAGAGAATTTATTAAGATATGTGTATAAAATATGGTTTTAATGATATGGAAGAACTATATGTTATAAATAGGGCCAAATGGCAATTATAGAATAACACAAGGGCTGTTCGGAATTTACAAAAAAATAACCATAGGTTATACTCTTTCATAAGTTAGAAATGTTATATTAAATGGTATATATAACATGGTAAAAAGAAAAGGGTGATTTTGTAAATTAAGGAAACTATGGTTTATGGAAAAGAATAAGATGTTCCCATGGTGCCTAAGAGGCAATATGAAATAGTTTTGTAAATTAAAGGGAATAAAAGTATCACATAGTATGATATTAGTATATGGTATAACACTACAAAAGGTTATGTGGTCAAAACGGAATTTAAATTAAGTTAAGGGCTATACTGAGTTAATAAGAGTTGGAAAATGAATTCTAGACTAAGGTCTATAATTATAAATGTTATAGCAATTATATGGTTTAGATGGAATTAATATAAGGAAGGTACTCACATAAATAATGTGACAAACTACAAATAAATGGGATTTATAAACTAAGGTTTATGAATAAACCTTAGGAGTTGAATATACAACATAAAATGTTACATTAGGATAATAATCTTAATATAAGTTGTACAATAATACAACTAATGGGAATAATCATCTAATAAAAGATGATAAAAGTAACATAAAATATAAGAGTTTATGAAACTCATGGAATTACCTACGTGGTAAATATATACATACACAAGAATAATGTATATAAGGTGGATGTATATTTTGGTTGAAAACCATATGATTTAATGGTGGGTTATTTGTTAAAAAAAAAATAATAATAAATACAGTTACGAACTATAAGTTATGAATTTTAGAATGCAATATAATACAAGAATGCATGCATACATGCAACTATAGGTTACGTACCTAAACTAGAGGTGGATAGATTAAAACAAATATAAGGAATTAAACTTAACAGTTGAATAGTTTTGACGTACGCGTTTTAAGTAACAAATCGACTGTTTTAGAGAACCCGTAACAACTGTAGAAAACAGGGTGAACTGTCGGGGTTACTTATTATTCGGAAATACCGGATGTAGTTAGTCATGGAGACTGACTTATAGTTTTATTACCGTTTAGAGTATACTTCTGACAAGGACGCTTGACGAGCTAACGGACCGCACAGAGCGTAGGATCTTGCTGATTCATACTCCACCGTAATACAGTCAGGGTGAACGGTATGTAAAGGGGTTTGATCCGGGTTGTCCTAAGGTTGCTCCTTGGGCTCGGATTTGGTTGATATAACTTGTATGTTGTTATGTGTCTCGGATTGTCTCTGAGGGCTTCCTCAGTTCAGACTTCTGTGTGATCTGTGATAAGATTGTTTGTCTGAATGTGATAATTAATATGCATGAATTGTATATTTATAGCTGCTTATTATTTACTGTGGTTGAGTTAACAGTATTGGTTCGTATATATGAACCTATATATAAAACGAACTAGCGGCTATGGTGCTATCTTATATGAAATATAAGGAACGTAAGTAAAACGTTGTAGCACTATGATAATAACATATACATATTATCTGAGACTTTTATACGGAGCATTGGCCTTTCTATACGCCGCTCTCGTATCTAACACTGGATCCCGAGTTTACAGACTCCGGATTGGGCTAATGACCTTAGTCTGCTGTGTTAGAAAATTTGGTAATGCGATGCGATGGTATAATTAATTAATTAATGGAATGGAAGTAAAGCCAAGAGGATGTGGCTCTTGGTGCGCGCTGTGATCACAAAAACGATACCAGGATGTCCGCGTACGGGTCCGTAAGTATCAAGAAAATTTCCCGTGAGCTAGAATGGCTCGTTGGTCGGAGACTCTACCGTTGGAGTGGCTACTGCCGTGGGTGACCCGCCATAATATATGGGTAACTAGAGACATGTCGTTTTAACGAGACATTGTCACTAGGTATAACTGAACAACTAAAACAATTGAGACTTATACAGTGGCGAACAATACCATGGACGAGACTTAATACTTGTTTTATTCTCGTTGTTTCGCTTTGTTGTTCATTGGTTATACTTGTGGTATTTTATTGTGTGTTGATGGTTGGATGGAGCCCACAAGGCTAAGGTATATTAAATGTGAAAATTGTACGCTACGGCGAATGTACATGGTACATGAAATTGTTATTGCTCGATACGTTCGATATACAAATATTATTTGAAATATTCTATGAATGTTTGGTTTGGATGGTTGACTAATGTTTATGGATGTTTGGATGGTTGATTATATATATTATACATTTATGCTTCAGTTTTGATTATAACTGTAAAAAGGAAAAGCATGAAACCAATCTAATAACAAGATGGTTAAAATGACAAGTGACCATTAGGGTCCAGGCCCGGCATACTCAGCGTCTATCGCTGATACTACACCATTCCAGGTTGTTGATCATTGTCGGAGCTGAAGAGCAGGAACAGGGTAATTGGAGATGTTGTATAGAAATGAAGATGGTGTATGGTCTTATGGTAAGGTTATGCATTTTTCAGGATTGGGTAGACGCTCACTTGTCGATGTTTATGGTTTGTGGACTTAGTATGATGTATAGGAGTTTCTCGTTATCACTGCGGTTAGCAGTTTATTGTATTGGAAGTTGGATGTAGTTTGGCTGCGTTGCTCGCATGGGCGAGTAACGGCCGGTGACACCCGAGTGAGTTTTGTAATTGTTATTTGTTTTTCCGCTGCGAGACGTTTTATTTATTGCTACGTGAGGGATTATATCGTGATTATTGAGAGGGGTGTTACACCCAGTCTCTTGCAGGGCTGCACGCTGTTCTGGTTTGAGACCCTTGATGCCCCTTCTCAAACCAACAATCGACATTTTGCTGGTGAAAGGTCGGTTTGTCTTTTTTTTCTTGGCCATCACCAAGTGCGTTGTTGAATCTTCAATATCCTCGGCCCCGCGTTTGGTGGAGGTTCCCTTGTTGCTTACACATTTGGAGGTTGTCGGTTCGTCCGCAGTGGCCGACGCTAAATTAGCGCTTGTTCCGGTGGAGTCAGGGCACGTCCGACGCACATCCTTCTTCCGGCTGTTTCGTTGACAGTGAAGATTGTAAAACCACGGTTAAAACTACCTCAAAAAGAATTAATCGCACATGCCGTACGACCACATCAGCGAGGGAGTCGGCGGATGTAGTTAGAACACAATAACCAAAATCATTCACAGTATTTGCATTCAAATGTATTTTCGGGTTACAAAATGTAAACTCGGCAGTAGTTACGGGCAGACTTGTACCTGTACGTGTAGTGGAACCTGTATGAGGTGGCTGGGCGATTTGGATCATCCTTTTTGATGAGCCCAGGTCTATCTTCCATTCCACGCTATGATTACTACCTAGTTGAGCACGGTGAACACCAGTTTTAGTTAAGTGTTGGTCGGGGTCTTGTGGGCGCACGGCGCGCCAAGGTAGGATATGCAGTCGAAATCGGAATGAGTAACTGGTAGTTGGGGTATTGGGGAAGGAACAGGAACAGAAAGGACGATCACTGGATTTCAGCTTTCTTCCTCGACACGGTTTCATCTATCCTTGCTCCTCGCTCCATGTCCACTACAAAAAAAAAAAGATCATTTAGTGACACTCAAAATGTGTCTAAAAAACCTTAAAAAGTGTCAGTATAAGACCAATTGGGATTTACAGATACACAAACAAGGTGTCCGCGGCACCACAGTTACTAAGGGGTTTTACTAACACAAAATCGAGAAGTCGGTAAAAAGATTTTCATCTTTACTGACACTTAACTATATGTCAGTATACCCTTTTTTTGTCATATTGATGAGATGTCAAACTTAGACTTTAGTAAGCTTTAGTGACAGTTATTGTTGTGTCAGTGAATTCAATTGCGTGCTTGTAAAAGCCTTTAGTGACTCATAGTCATAATTTGGTTAACACTTTTTTGTAACTATAAAAGATTGTTTTGAATTTTGTAATGACTAACAAGTGTAAATCAAAATCATGTTAATAAGTCAATACACATTATACACATAATTTTTAAATTGTACAAAAGCGTGAGCATATACATGATTACTTCAACAAGAAAATGTTTCACCTTCTTCATTACAGTTAAAATTTCAAAAAAAAAACATGAACATCTGCTACAAAAACGGCAACAAAGAAGAATAGTCCACATATTAACTTCGATGTTTAAAGTATGTTGAAAAACCCTTATACTCTAACTGGTTTAAAAATATAACATACTACGCAGTGCAGAATGTCTAGCATAATCTGAAACCTAAAACTAATTGATTTCATCAAGAAATGGAGAATTGTCCAGACTCGCTTCATCCAATTACCCTAATAGTTTTGTCCGTGATGAACCTTCAATGTTCTTTGCAAACACTTTAGTAAATGAGTACATAGTTATGCAATCAGATGAATACTGAAAAAATTTAGAGCAGCAACAAAAACAGTTAAAGAATAGCAGCAACTTCATACTGAATAACTGCAACAAACAACTTAAAAACATTAACAAGTTCAAAGCACCAGACCATCAACTCAGCATGGAAAACGAGGTTAATTTCTGAAATCCTGCCCGATCATTTTCAAAATGATGATCCGTTCAGTGCTAGTGATGAAGTTGTCCCTACAAATGACAGAGACATGGCTGAAGTGATGAAATGGAAAGAATGAGCAACCCAACATGCAGCTAAGTGATTTCTGATGCTGAAAATGTTAATTTCACAATAAAAAAAAAAGAACAGTGCAGCAGACGCTCTGTTTCAATATTCAATTCCACCGCAAAAATTGCAACAATGAGCACCCCAAGCGTGCAAGTAAGACCAACCAGCAGCCCCTCTGTTTTGAAAAAGGTGCAACCCAACCAAGGGAAATAACTAAAAGCAGGAGCAACTTAAGTAGAACAAGGGGTTACACAATGAAGCAGCAACAACTTTATTGAGAAACTGACGTCTGATGATACAGGATTACACAATGAAGCCATGACAACATCAACTTTAAATTGGAAAGACCACAACAGTTTCCTGCTTCACTTATATAAGCATGATGGAGGTAAAAGATACAGGCATAGGTTTCATCAGTTGGAAAAGAAAACAAGAAATTATTGGGAAAAAAAACTTGTTTATCTTCAAGAAGTAAAGAAAGACTGATGTATGGGAAATACTAGTAGCGAACAAGAAATGACATCACTGCGGCAGTCAAGCAGAATGTATAAGACTAGGAAGCAGAAATGAAGCAGCAGCAGCAGTGAAAATAACAACAACAGTACAGCAAACACCAGCAATTCAGCAAGTAGATTAAGCACTTCAAGGTAATAAATACCTTGATTTTCACTATAAACTAAAAAGTAGAGGATAGAAATTTGTTACCTTGGCCACCTCCTCCATTCGAGGCAACTGATTTATGTACACCGGATGAACGATTTGTACCACAAGCAAGGTCGTCTATCCAGTAAAATTAATTAATTTTTGACGCAAGTATAAGACATCATTCAGACTAAGGCAATAACAGACAACTAAATCCATTCTAGTGATTTGAATCACTCGTCTGATGTAGGTTAATCTCACAACTCACAGACTGTGTGGCAATCACCGTGACTCTGGTAAAGCAAGATCACCTGTTTCAGGGGTCCTTTAAATTAGTACCGCAGAATCACCGACATTCAACAGTCTTTTAAGTTAGTACTGCAGAATCACTGCAACAGATTATAGTAACTTAGATGCATAATTTGACAAAAATAAACCAATTAGATCCAATAGAAGAACGAGTAGTTGGAGGTTTCTTCTGTTTCAGCTTCTACGCCAGTTAAAACTGAAACCCCCCGAAGCGCCTGAACTCATTAACCCATCCTAGTTCAAAAAACAAATTCTCATCGCCTGGAAATAGCGCGCGTCGAGTGAGTTCAGTCTTACAACCAATTCTTCTAATTGACAAACAAGTGTGCAAAAATCCATGTACAAGTGAATAACGTAATCCCTAATCTTAAAATAACGGGAAAATTTAGAAACCTGCAATTGCATACCGATTATATGTTGACGCCTTGAATCTGGTTTTCGTTTCGACCTGTATAGCCGCTAGTCAAGAAAAAACTGTGGGAGGATGACGGTTTGAGTGACCGAAATCCCAGGGATGAGCTGTGGGAAAATGACGGTTTGGGTAGAACGCCAACGGGAACTGGGAAGATGACAAAAATTTGAGGAAGACCAATGCCGATATTTGCTGTGGAGGAAGAGAGGAAGAGACTCGATATTTACTTAATATCAAAAATAAATAAGGCCGAAGATTTAAAATTGCAAAAATTTTCCACTAACAAAATTATTTAATGTTAATTTTAAAAGCATTCCAAATATTTTTAAGTTATGATTACCTGTTTTAAGTTTTACTTTCTATATTTTTCAATAAATAGTTATTATAAATTTTTAATTGTTATCCATATTATTTTATGTTTCTTTCATATTTATGCTCTGATTATTGGTTTTGGCCTTTCTTTCTCAATTTGTCCTTCTTCATTCATTCCTAGTCCTTGTGACTACTTGGTTCTTTCAACTCCTAACTGGAAATGAATCTAACACAACCAAAGGGTGTTCACTAACTTATGGTGTCGGATCTTTTAAGTGAGTAACTTTGCCTTCCTCTTATTTATCTCTATTCTTGACTTCTTATCTATGACTCGGTGATTTTAAAGTGCCTTGTTCATCTGTTATGTTTTAATAGTCTGATTTGTAGTTAATGTTTATTTTCAGAGATACGCGTAAAGGTTTTGTTTTGGAGGATCGTACTAGTTCCATTCCAGGGAACTTGTACGATTCACCAGCTGGGGTGGGCTGCTTGGTTTTATCTTGCAGGTGCTGGTTGTTGTACAGGTGGCCACGAACATTATGAGTGATTGGGATGGGAATTAGGATTTGTGAAGAACTATTGTGATTTGCTTTTGTTGTAGTTATGTTATGTTTTCTCGAGTTCCAACTGTAACATTTGTAAGTAGTAGTTGGTGAGGTTTTGTACCGGCAGTTTGGAACCCGGTGACTTGCACTCGCCATAAGAGATTTAAATCCGTTGTATTTATTTTCAATAGGACCGTCACAATTATCCTCAATGCCACATTATGTCATAGACTCAATGTGAAAACACTGTTTTGAGTAACATTGGGTGACTATGACCCCCACAATTATAACTCTATTATCAAACCGTTAACTACATGCTCACTTGTCAGCTTAATCACATTATTAAAGCCAGCTCGGACGACAACAATGGTCAATCAACATCATCTAACTTTCTCTAATCCCAATCCATATGCATTTTACAGGGTAGGGTTGACGTTTTCGGAGGAGAAAAATGCTGGTCAAGGTGTGTGGCTTGAGCCGTGTCGAACATGTCATTAACAATGTGATTACGCTGATGGGACATCACGTACTTATCATTTCGATAATAGAATTATAGTTTGGGGCCAAGAGTCAAAGGCTCAAAGTACCGTAAACGCAAAACCGTTACCAATAATTATGATAAACACAATGGGGTTAACTGTATTACGCCCAATCCTCAAGGGGGGTTCCGATGAATTTACTCTATTTATTTAAAAACATCTCCTTCATCCGAACTGACCCAAACCCAATTCTGTTAGACATTGTCAAGAACAGGGCACAATTTAACCTTAACCCTACTTAGGCGAACCTGAAACGACCCCTAAGTTGATTAACAGGATGAACTTTAGTAGACCCCCTTCGATGTACCCCAAAAAGAAAATCACAAATTTCACAATATACCCCTATTTCCTTTCATAATTCTCAATAGACCTCAGCTAGTTTTCGTAATTGAACATTGAACATGCTTAAATGTTGTCCAAGATTGATGAAACTTTACATGGACCATGCTAAATTGTTATATTTTGGTCCATCATCAAATTTGAAGTTTTGTAAGCTCATATGTGACATTTTGGACCCAATGGACATGTCACAATTTTCTATGGGTCCCACAAGTCACATGCGCACTGAATAAAATTCAAATTGGATATTGGACCAAGATACAAAACTGCATCATCGTACATGTAATGTTACATCAATTTTGGACAACATTGAAGCATGTTCAGTGTTGAGTTCCGAACATTATCTGGATATATATGAATTAAGAAAGATAATAGGGGTATATTGGGAATTTTCATAACACAAATTGTAGGGCAGAGTCCTGGGTCCAGCTTGGTAGTTGGTAGGTAGGATACTCGGAAACAATTACGGCAGATACCCTTTTTTAATTAAAACCCATCGTTTCGGAACTTTTGCCTTTCGAAATAAACTTGGATTGGAAATTTCGTCCCTACCACCACCGAACCCGGCTAGGTATATTTATGGCCTCCCACTTCGTCACCGGCGTAAATTAATGGTCTATCATTAACTGCGCAGCGCTGTCCGTCCACACCATCTTAATTCCAGTCCTTCGTCGGGGATTTGACGGTGCGTTCGCCGGGTATTTCCAGCTTGTTGAATACTCGTAATTATCACCAGATTCTCTCGTCAGTGAAGGTAAGCTTATCTAATGAGTCGACCATTTGGTGTACGCGCGACCGTATGTTGGTATTTTCGCTGAGTACTTTACTGCTTTTGTGATGTGTCCCAAAACTTGACTATGTTTGGTTTGGTTGCCCGTTGACCCATCGTGCTTTCATTTTTAACTATACTGTTATCTAGGCCTGTAATGTTCTCTATGATTTAACTTCATACAAGCGTAAATTGGCAAATACCCAGGTGTAATAGGACGACAGCTAATACTCGTCTTGGGGGTGGATTTACATGGGCGAACTATAAATGGTAATTGCTTGATTTATTAAGCTTTAGGCACCTTCTTTCATTTTACGACGTACAAATGCAGTAGGAGTAGTCTAATGGAACGCCTCTCACTGGATCAACTATGGTGGTTATCCATTGGGGCATTTGACGCAAATATACTGTTTTGAACTGGTAATCGCCGACTAAAGATATGTGCTCTTCTCTGTAGTCGCCTATTGATTGGTCATTCTTGGAATTAAATATCGTGACTTGACGCTACCACTTCAGAAACAAATTATGACATGTTGTGGACAGGTTGATTATCAATGAAGAGCCCATCCGAAAGTAAAGTATATAGCAATGGGAAAAACAATTCCACAGCTTTCAATGAATTACAGAAAGTTGCAACCCTTACATCAATGTATAAATATGTTTGACTATCATACGTCTTCATCCTTATACGGTCTTGCTCATTCGAAATGTTGTTGCAGCCTCATCTGTTATCCAAAAATCCAGGTTCACATTCATAGATGTCGTCTGGATCGCAGCAGAAATCTGTAATCCCACAAGCAACAGAGTATGATAATGAAGTGCGACAGCAATGTGATACGCACGATGGTCATCACCATGGTGATAATCACGATTATGTTGACTGCGTGGATGCATACGGCAAGGTCCATCCGTATACCTTCCAGAATAGATGTTCTCCTAAAAGGTTTACCAACATGCTAGATGGTTTATTCCGTTGTAACGACAATTTGATGTCATCAGTCAGAGGATTGCTACGCCAAATTGGTTTCAGCGGGTTAATGAAGGTAAATATTACCCGGATGGATCGAGGATTCCTAGACAGTGTGCTCCAACTGTACGATAAGAAATCGAAGACATTCCGGTTTGGTAACGGACAAGAATTGGGAATTGGTCCTAACGATGTCAAGAGAGTCTACGGTCTTCCGGCTGGTAAATTGCCGATCAGGTTGGAAGGGTGTGGTACTGGATTGGCTAAAAAACTTGGCAAAGAGCTGGGTCTTTCACACAGCAGTGCCATGTTTTCGTCAGTCAAAGATGTGTATGACAACATCATGCGGTCACAACACCCTGAAAACATCGTGAAGATGTTTGTGCTGTACGCCCTGGGCGTTCTGCTGTCTCCTGTGTCTGTAAGCCTGGTAAACCTTAATTACGCGGAGTTCATGTACGACATTGAGCATGTTACAAGCTACAACTGGTGTCAGCATGTGTCAGATGTTTTGATTAGCGGTTTGGACAGATATGCTGATAACGGCTCAAAGGGTGGCAGCCCATTGATCAGGGGGGACATACATTTTCTGTTTGTAAGTCCAAACAGAACCAGACCGACCACTTACTGCATCTCATGCAACTGTTATTTCTCATTGATCTGTTGCCTTTGTCATGTTTCTTGATTTTTTGTTGAAACTTTTTTTTTTCTCTTAATCTATTTGACATATATTGTCAATAATGCAGATACATTTTCTTGACTGCATTTTAGTCGGCGATGAAACCACATGTGATATTCTTCCCTCATGTGGAAGGTGGACCAAAGAAGCTGTGACCAAGAAGTTACAGGGTTTGCAATCAATAGGTGACATACACGGTTGCCGGGTCGTACACCCCACAACCAGTACATGTCACCCGCGCTTATTGTCCTCGAAACGTGGCTGTTTTATGGATAATCTTCATGCTCACAGCCCATCTCGTGACGTTGCAGTATTTGCGAAGACCATATCGGAGGTAATTGTGGTACCGTCGTTGCATGTGGTACGTTTCAAAATTTGCGACGTTGAATATAATTTTCCTGATAAGCAGGCAATTGAAGCACAAGGTGAATGCATTGCTCAGATAGCTATATGGAACCAGCGGTTAGCTAGGTTAATGAACCATTTACCGGACCATGCCCGTAGAAACCATTACCCCCGGTGATTCAAATGTTGGGGAAGAAGCTGCTGTCGAGTCCTACCGTACAAGGAAGAGGAAGGCATGCGGTGGCTTGATTTATAATCAGAAAGAGAATCACAGAAGGGCCAAGGTGCCACAGGTATTATGATAGACCGTTTAGCATATGTAGTCAACGTCAAATGGCGTTCCTTGAACAATAATATATCGTAGGGATTGAATCATCCTTAAATTATGTCATCCACATCCGCTAGGGAAAATTATGGGACCATTTGAATGTCGTCTTTATATTATATCCGCGTACTGTATTCGATTTATGAGCAGTGTGCAACACCAACCAGTGAGGGCGTTGCGTTTGGACAACTTATTGAGGACAACCATGAGAGCACAGTATGTATTTGTACCGTCCATGCTAAGTGAACTGAGGCTGCTGAGGTATTCACGCACTGTTACATCTAAATTTAGATCAGCAGATTGCTGTAGTATCTGATGTTTGATTAATGTGTTGCTGTAAAAAGACCATTATGTATTTCCCGACTCATCTGGTGTGCCATGTTATTCAGGGTAGGACGCCTTGAGCAAGGGGGTGGAGCTAAGGGCACAAAATTTGTAGCAGCTTGTGGAACGGTTTGGATTATTATTACAAGACTGATGGGGTGGAACCGTGGAAGGCTGAGGTCTTCGGTAGTGCGGAATGACATTAATAGGCTGGATAAATTTAGTATAAGCAGGGCGTTGTAGACACATGTTGACTTCAAGTTTGTAGTCCTCTTCGTACGGTTCGAATATATTTCATGGAATTTATTCAGCGTCCAACTTGTCCACTAGTTTGTCAACAACATACTCTTTTTGAGTCATTATACAGCAATTTGTTTTTAAGTTCCATGAGTCGTGGCATTAAACATTGACCAAGAGTCGACGCAATGATAGTTTGAAGTAGAATGTCTCTAGTTCATCGGGTTTTATTATGTCGTGTCCAACAGCCGATTGACAAAATCAAAAGAGTAACCCAAACAGGGGTGTCCGGAAGGTGTTGTTGTACATCTGTGTTTCATGAATAGTAGTGGCATTTCTGGCAACTCTTTGATGTCTTACACCACCTGATGTCTTTTTTCCATTTGTTTTTAAGGGGTAATAGTATGCGGCAACATTTTATAAGACATTTCTTGCAATTCTTTAATTGTATTTATGATTTTTATAAAAACTATTTTTTCAGTTATATTACTAATTTATACAAATTCAGGCGATGTGGCCTATTAATACTTCTTTTTCAGTATCTTATTTTTATTGTTCCAACCTAACTCCTTAATAATTAAGTTGATCATTACCATAAATGCTGGTTAACTTGTTCAAAAAACATATTGAATTTCTTATCAGTTAGATAGCCATTTTAATTATATGCTATACATTTTAGGGTATTTATTACGCTGTTCTATTGGCTACAGATTGGTGTTTTCATTAGTTTGAAAATGATACATGTTCAGCATGTGTACACCCTCTAATATCTATCTCAACTTAGCAAGTCCTTTCTATCATATTCTACTTTTTAATATATAGCAACTGATAATGCGAATGCGGTAAGAGCGAAAGTGTTAATAGGTAAAAGTTCCGAGTATATATTTACAAACAACATCAACTATTTTTCTTGGATATATACAACGTGACCAGATCATACCGTGGTATGACCACATAGTGCATTTTAATGACTAGTAGGTTATAAACGTCGAGAGGGTCTGGTTAAAAAACCCGTGCTGGAGAGTATTCAAGTAGCAGCGTCACATGAAGGGCAGGTAGGTCGTCGCTGCTCGGACAGGTAGGCCTGTAGGTTTTTGAAATCGTATCTATTTGACAAAAACCAGAACTGATGAGTGCTACGTGACTAGATCATGCTCTGGTATGACCGTAAAGAAAATATCTATGACAAGATGGTGGTAAAGCTCAGCTGTTAGTCAAGTATCAAAAGGGACCGTTGGAAAAAATTGTCAGATCGGACGATGCATGTTGCTGCATCACAGAACGGCCAAGTAGCCCTTTGGTGTGCAGTTCGGTAGCCGTGTGCAGTATATAATTCTATATGTTGGCAAAAACCAATTGTTGCAACAATTTCGTTGCTGTTCCTAAAATCTTTTTAACAATTTTATAAATTCCTCATATAAGAAATTTAATTTTTAACTTCCTTTCAGAATAGTTTTAATAACATATTCCAAACGCGTTTCAAATGCATTCTAAGTGATTTTCGGTAATATTACATCTTTAAAATTTTTACGTTCATTATCTTCTATGTGGCTTATCTATCTCAATTTTCCATTCTCCTGGGTTCTATATTTGTTACATGCGTTCACCTGCAACACACCGATGTTCTAAGCCACCTGAATCTTACCCGCGACCTGCCTATGTATTTTAATTTCCAGATTCATCAGCTATGATGTAAATAGTTTTGATAATTAATTACTTGAAAAAATAAATACATTTAAAATTAAATTTGTTGTTTTTGAAATTCACCATCTTTTCAGTTGTTAACTAATAATAAAAATTGTATCGCTTTTTTTCCAGAACATGGGAAGAACAACTTATGCACAGTACAACGTGAAAAGATATAGACGAATGTACTTATTACAGAATGATTTTAGAAGAAAAACTTATAGACTTAACAAACATCCCAAACATCTATATTTTATTTTGTTAATAAAAAGTATATATGTATTTAAACCGTGTTTGTGCGATGGAATTTAGCAGACATATATTTCTGAAAATCAAATTAACTAAGCTACTAGTTTTAGATATAGATGTTTACTTTTTATTAACAAATAAAATAAAGAAAACACTAAACACAAGTTTCTTAAACAAATCTATAAGTTCTCTTCTACGACTATTCTGTAAGAAGTATATTTGTTTGTACCTATTATTGTTATAGTTAGTATAATTTTCAACCAGTTCTGTGTGATTTTCCTGTGTGTGCGTCTTTTTTTTTTTATTTCAGTAGTTTCATAATATTTGTTCACAAATTTAACACTAATTATTAAAAATAATATTAATTGCTTGCAAGAATGAAAGAATAGAGTTTTATGCAGGTCCATGTACCGGCCCAACCCAAAGACCAAAACTCTGGCCCCCCACCCCCCACCCCACACCCCCACTGTAGAGAACTTATAATCAATAGCAGTAGTACACTTGTAGTATCGTTTGCTTCCATTTTGTAAGGGGGCGCCACAGTGACGGTGAAATGACAGGCAAGGTCAGGAACAGTGATATCTACGCAGAGGGGCCTCGAACAGACAAAAGTGCAGACATTAAATTGATATGGCTCGCTTACTAATCCAATAAAAGTGAATACTATTTCAATTTTAATTTACATCATTTTTGCCCATCATGACAAGAAATCGTCGCAGTTTCCCCATAAAGACGTCTTGCAGATATTAAACTGAAATGACACGGTTACTGAAACAAATCTACTACTATAAGATTGGGATTTCTTCTAAAACTATTCTGTAATAAGTATTTGTTTGTATCTTTAATGTTCCAGTCAGTGGTAGAATATTTTCATCAGTTGGGGGTCCAAATTGAGGTGGATTAGGACATCGGTGTGTTGCAGGTGACCCTAAGTAAGTACGTAACAAATATATAAATAAGGAACTATAGAAAAACTGAGAACGGAAAATTGAGAAATAAACATGAGAAAGAAAAGCCAAAATCAATACTCCCATGATAACCCAGGTGTTAAGAAGTTACATATATCCAAAAAAATACTCAATATATATATTTATAATTATAATATATATGTACTGTATATAACATGTGCATCAACATACTGGAACAGATCATAAACATAATATACCAAACATACCATAAAACAATACCAATAATGGTAAAAAAATATTCTAAAATTCGTTATTGTTAAATAAGTACAGTATATGACTTCAAAAACGGCATATTACTTAAAACGTAGTATCACTTACAACCAGCAACTCATCAAAATTGGATTTGGCCAACATGTAGAATTTTATACTGTACACGGCTACCCGAATGCACACCAATGAGCTACCTTCCCGTCATCTAATGCAGCTACTTGGTTGTACTCCTTTGAAACATTTTTTTGCAGACCCTTTTCATACGCGACTAATATCGGAGGTCTGCCACCATCTTATCATAAAAGTTTACTCTGTAGTCATACCAAAGTATGATCTACTCACGCGTCCCTCAAACATTCCAGTTTTTGGGCCAACATATAGAAGACTTCTTTATAGAGCTACCCGGCCGGACAGCTATGTGCTACTTACCCGTGATGTGCTGCAGCTACCCGAATCCTCTCCAGCCATTTTTTTTCACCAGACCCCCACAATGCTTGACTTGTCGTATAGGATAACTATTACTCTGTTAACCTTTGAACAAATAGTGTATTATTTTTCCTATAAAAGCGTAAATAATTTAGTCAGTGTACAGAACTTAAATAAAAATAAAAACACTTATGAAAAATCTATAACTAATTACGTACAGTAAATTAACCTGCTCCACTATGTAATGCGCGCCTGTTACTTTTTTTCTATCTCCTACTTAATAGTAGTACAGTTAGTTACAACAATTTTATGAAAATTAAGACTAAATATGCGTAACTCTTTATATGTAATATTAGGAAAGATCTGTTTATAAAATATATATGTTTGATATATTCAAGCAAAAAGGATGGTTTAAAAACTAGATATATAAATCATTCTCTAATAAGTATATTTGTTTGTATCTTTTTATGTTCTACTTAGTAGTATCCATTCTCCCCATTTGTCGGAAAATAATGCTAATTTTTTATCATTAGGTAGCAGTGAAATGCTGGTGAATTTCAAAAACAATAAATAAAATAAAAATGTATATATTTTGGACTTATTAATAATCAAACCTATTTGTATCATGCTAGCTGATGAATCTAGCGGGTCAAATTCAACTGGATTGTGTTGCAGGTGAGCCTATGTAACAAATATCGAAAAAGGAGAACGAAAATGTGGGGGAAAAAATGCCAAAAATCAATAATCCCATGTTGTTGCAGGTGATCAAAAATAATACTATGTATAATTCCCATGACCGTACTATAAGAAAACATGAACACAGATATGAAAGACACCAATGAAATGATATGAGTAACAATAAAAATTTTCTACTAACTATTTATTGTAAAAAAGAATATAAAACTTAAAACACGTAACCATAACTTAAAATCATTTAGAATGCGTTTAAAAGAAACATTTAATAATTTTGTTATTACCCACATTTTGCAATTTGAAATCTACAACCTTATTTATTTGTGGTATTTAGTAGATGTTACATATATTTCTGCATTATATTTTAATACATGGTGTACAATATAGTAATATTTTATTACAGCATAAATAATGTCAAATACATGCATGTGCCCCTAACTAAATCACATAATTGTGTACTATTTAAAAAAGTATATAAATAACTTATTAATACATTAATATTTTATTGTTAGTTAATTACAACTGCTATACGTATAAAAATAATAAATGAATATTTACGAGATAGATGGAGATGGAGCGAGGAGAAAGGGTAGATGAAAAAAATAAGGAAGAAAGTCCATTGATGTTCGTTTCAACTCTCCGTTGTTTTCTCTGATCCTGTTCCTTCCCCGATACGTCGACTCTCAGTTCCCCATTTCGACTTCGACTGCGTCACCCCCTCCGCTTCGCCACAACCCCCCCTTCCCCCCACACACACCTTGGCGTGCCGCGCGCCCTCGAGACCCCGACCAACACTTAACTAAAACTTCGGTTCAGTCCTCAACTCGGTAGTAATCATAGCGCGGAAATGGAAGATATACCCGAGCTCATCAAGAAGGAGCATCCCAATTGTCCATCTACCTCGTACAGGTTCTGCTACTCCTCCTTAATTACCTCCGAATTTACAATTTCTAAATCCGGAATAGATTTGAATTCAAATACTGTCAACGACCTTGGTTTTTGTGTTCTACTTACATCCGCCAGCTCCCTCTCGCTGATGTGGTTGTAATGCATGTGCGATTAATTCTTGTTGCGATTAATTCTTTTTGAAGTAGTGATAACCGTGGATTTGCTATCTTCACTGTCGACGAAGCAGACGAAAGAAGGATGTGCGTCCCTCGTGCCCTGACTCCACTGGAACAAGTGCTAAATTACCATCGTCCGCTGCGGACGAACCAACAACCTCCAAATGTGTAAGCAACAAGGGAATGTCCACCAAGCGCAGGGCCGAGGATATTGAAGATTCAACAACGGAATTGGTGGTGGCAAAGAAAAAAAACACCAACCCACCTTTCACCAGCAAAATGTCGATTGTTGGTTTGAGAAGGGGCATCAAGGGTCTCAAACCAGAACAGCGTGCAGCCCTGCAAGAGACTGGGTTTGCTCATTTCTTGAATCTAGGGGTGGATTCGATCTGTTACAGCCTGGGGTGTTGGTTGGCAACAAATTTTGATTGGCGTAGCTGTCAGTTGATCCTTGCCGATAACACAAGAGTTGACGTAACAGAGGAGATGTTCATGACATACTAGGGTTTGCCCCCGGTGGCGTTGAGATCACAGCAGCATCAATAAACTCAAAGTCTGATGAGTTCAAGGAATGGAAGTTACGGTGGGATGCTGTCTTTGGAAGTAAAACACCCAGAACACTAGATCTCATAAGTAGATGGCCGACAATGGGAGCGACAGATCTATTCAAGACCAGTTTTGTATGTGCTGTTGTCTCCACATGCGTCAGCGGCAAGTGCGACCTAAGGTGCAACGACATGATTCTGCCATTAATACGAGACCCGTCAAATGCATCTAGGCTGAACTGGTGTAGATACACAATTGACAAGTTGGTAGAGTCTGTTCGTAAGTACCAGCAAAGTACATTCAAAACCCACTACTTCACCGGCTCTCTGTTGTTCCTTACCCTGTTCTATTTTGACAAAACGGCTCTTGTTGGCCGTCACGAGCAGCACGGTTATCCGTCGATATCCAAATGGAACAACGACATGTACCAAGACAGGCTAATCAGAGAGAGAGATGTAGGGAAATTCGGAGCGGGTAGGATCGTCAATACCAGACCTCTTGTCATTGTGGATCCGTGTCCTGCGTTTCCTACCGGAGAGGTAATTGTTAACCACTGTTTGTACTAGACCTGGCAATTCGGGTTGGTGGGTCGGGTTGACATCAACCCTAACCCAACCCATTTAAAATATCATTAACCCAACCCAACCCAAAAATAGATGGGTCAAAAAATCTTAACCCTAACCCAACCCGTTTAAAATCCTTAAACCCTAACCCAACCCACCCAACCCATTTTTTAAGCAAACAATAACTCATATTATCTAACACAACTATAAATTTCACATTATATGAGATTAAATTGTACTCCCCACGTTCTCAATAGATGATTTTGTAAGTGTTGTCATTGTTTTTAAAATATAAAATGTTTTTGTTATTTTTACCACTTACTTTCCACATTTAACCCTTACTTTTTTTCTCACACCCACAACTCTTCTATTCCCCATAGAAAAGTAAGGGTAAAATAGTCCACAAATTGTCTCCTTAATTTCCATGTGTTGTGCTAGAAAATCATCTATTTAGAACAGAATTGAGTATACATTTATTACAATAGCTATTTTGATAGACCACTTTTCAAATTACAAAAACTACTTTTCAAAACCCTTGGATAACATTACATAACATATTTAATTGATATAATCTCATCCGCGAGATAGCATTTGGACCACTTTTCAAAATATAGTAGCTACTTCTTGAACTTACTAGACATAAAGTATTAAACTTATCTTGTTGTATAATAGCATTCACAAACATATATATAATTTTTGTCATACTTCTAGACCATCTAAACATACCAGTTGTGTGGTATCATTTACTAAAAAGCCAAAAACTTATATCATTGACAAAAAACAACATCCTAGAGTATGCATCTTCACATTAGCAATTGTAGAGCTGGTTGAGTCAAACTAAACAAATAAGATGTGAAGTCAAAACTCTCAAAATAATGATTTGATTTGCAGAGCTGGTTGGACCGTTGATTTGTTTAACATAATGAAGTGTGTAATGTTTTAAAATGTTGGATAGTCCAAATGGACTTGAAATAATTGGAAAATATTTTTTACATAAGGTTAACATAAAGTTTGATCTGAAAGTAATATATATGCACATTAATATTTTTATTAATAAATATATTTTTGGGTTTCGGGTTGGGTCATGGGTTTGGATCTCTACCCTAACCCAACCCACAAATTTAGCTTATGACCCTAACCCAACCCAAAAAATGAATGGGTCAATAATCAGGACCCTAACCCGTAAAATTCTGGGTTGGGTTCGGGTTGGGTTTCGGGTTGGGTATAAATTGCCAGGTCTAGTTTGTACATACTAATATACTATTCATGTTTGACCTATGTCCTTGATTCATCACAATCGCGCTAATGCAAATGGCTGCAGACTCCAGCTCGTGTGGAGGATCGTAAATGTGTTATGGCAATAGAGAAAGCCATCACAAGTCATGCGCAACAGGGTCAATTTGATGATCATAATTGTGTGTTGGCAGTTGAGGACACCATCACACGTAAACCCGAAGAGAGAAACGAAACTGAAGTGTTACCGGAGGAGTTTAGTACGTGTATGGTTGGTGTTGTAGAAGAATGCAGTTACGAAATTATGAAAAAATTGGATGAGCCTACGGCCACATTGCCTGACCTACTGAAAAGCATCGGAATTGTGAAAGAGAGGTTGCACAGTGAGCTGAGGTATATTAATTTTAGGATGGCGTATTGCTTAAGCGAGAGTGATAAACTTGATAAGTGGAGGAGTGAAATGTCGGAAAAGGAAAAGGATCTGGATGCAGCGCAGCGTGCGATAGAAGAAGAGAAAAACAAAGTCAGATTGGCTGAAAAGGAATTGAAAGAGAAGCAGAAAGTGGCGTCTGAGGAAATGACACAAGTGACCAAGTCTGGACCGGAGACAGTGGGTAGTGGTGTGATCGGTGAAACGTGTGTTCATGCATCCTCATCTCAAAATATGGGGTGTATGAAGACATATGCGTCCCCGTTCTCTCATGGACCTGTCCACCCGGCGGCGTTGCCTGACAGGACAGAAGAGCTTGTCTACCTTCTTGTAAATAATATCAGTGAGAAGACGTGAGTTTTGTATTCTACGACCCATACTCTTCTTTATAATTGAGTGTTGTTATTGCCTGCAAGACAGCGTTGTGGTTGTAATGAGTTGGTTATTGTAGTGTCACAATCTACTTGGAAGGTGATACTAGGATTCCAGTTGAAGCCTTCTTGTGTTTCGCGCCCAAAGCGGCATTGAACAGCTGCATGATAGATTTACATGCGAGGGTGCTTAACTTTGAGAACCGACGAAGACATGAAGGAACTCCTAACCGTTTTTTCTGCAGCACAGCGGTAAGCGTGCGTACTTCCATTCATAGTAGATTTTTAGGAGGCTCACACTTGCCACCAACAATCTAAATAATCTGACATTCTGGTTGTCCAGCTTTTTATCACTGCCCTTGCGAGAATGAAAAATGGGAATGTCGTCAACAATGCACCGTATGAGGATGCTGCCTGTATAATAAGGCAACTGTACAATGAGTTCAGCGAGGCGGGATTTGAGACGAAGGACATAAAGCATGTCGATATGGTATTCATACCAGTACACGCCCATTCGCACTACTATGTGTTGGTGCTCGACTATAACAAAAAGTGTAACATTGTGCTGGACAATATGGCTACAACAGCCGATGGATTCGACGTGCATGCCAAGTACGGAGAAGTCATGCGTACACTGGTATGCACCCCGAACTAAAATTACTGATTCTTAATTTCATATCATTTCTTCAAATCATTTCGTTGACATACCCAGTTAACACATGTGGTTCCTGTGTCCTGATAAACTAGGTCAAATCCGTGAATCATTTCATTTCTTCGGTATCTATTGTTCACGGTGAGTTTATGTCCAGAGGAACAACAACGATCGTAGTAATGAAAATGCCCTGGCAGTCTCGGGATACCCATAGTGACTGTGGTATATTTGCATTGCGACATATGGAGACCTTCATGGGTGATGTGGCTCGATGGTATCATGGTCTACAGAAAGACAGTGTGAGCCCCGTGAATATGACTATCTTCCTAGGAGACGTTGCATTTATTATTATTTCATCTATTTGGCTTGTTGTTGAGTACCTTACCCCACACTATTAATCTGCAATGCCCTATTTTCCATGCAGGAGAAACAGATGGAGATACTGCGTAAGAGATATCTTTGTAAATTTTTGCTGCACGAGAACAATGAACGTAGACCCTATCTGTTCAGACAACTGAATAATGCAGAAGCAATCCTCCTACAGGTATATGCACTAACGTGGCTACCTATACACAACGGCAAATACTGGTAATGAGAACCAAATTCATGACTATGTAACAATTGTAGGCTCAAGGCCGTCGATCAAACATATGATCTTGGGGAGACCCACCTCTTGACTGTACACTAAAGAACGTGATGTGGTCAGTCTGTTCTCAACTGCGTTAAGCAAGGTATGTAATCTTGTTTTGTTCTGTTTTATTTGCTACTACGCTCAGCATGTCCGATTACATATCGTTGCTACGATCTCAACTTTTAGTTGCCAGACAACAGACATTTACAGGCTCATTACAGGCACGCATGTTGTTAACAATGAAAATGAAACAGAACTACCAATCATGTACTCATCAGCCGGACAGCCTTTATCACAACAGTTGTCGACGACACCATATTCACGCCTATGCCTGACCCTGACATGGCTTGCCCGAAGACAGGTCTGTTTATAACATTGGGTATACCCCTATGAACTGATAAAGTTTGAAAGTTGATTATTTTGTTAGTTATGTCTTTCTAAATGTATCAGCAATATCTATAACTACTCAATTATGGGAACCAATATGTTTTGTCTTGTGCACACTGTGTATTTAAGTAATGAATTGACTGTGAATCATGGAGCAAAAGGTGGGAATGATATTGCTCACGTCAGACCTGTGTTTTAGGATTTAGAGCCATGTGATTTTACTGTATAGAGCTACCCGACCGCACAGTGATGAGCTACTTTCCGGTCCTGTGATGCAGCTACCCGCATCCTCTCCATGTTTTTACAAACCCAATCCATGCTTGACTTATAGTCTAAGTGTATCACCATCTAGTCATATAAATCTACTATGTGGTCATACCAAAGTGTGATGTAGTCACGCTGTGGACATGAAATTCGTTATTTATACATAATTGTCAGTGTGTTTTAGCAATATGAACTGATGTTTTAACTAGAGCTGTAAAACCTCCGCAAAAACCATTTGCGCTATTGTTGTCCTTTTTGTTGTTCATTTTATATTTATTTTTTGGCCCTTGATCATGCAAGTGATGGGTCTGTCAATTTGGAAGTTGGACAGCTGTTTACAAATAAGAAGCAGTTCTTGAAAGTGATGGTTGAATATTGTTGTGGAAATGGATTTGACATGTTAAAGCAAAAGAATGAAAGAGATAGGTTTACCGCTGTTTGCAACAACAATGTCGACTGCCCTTTCTGTTGCAAGATCGGATAACCTTACAGATTAAAACACTTCGGACTGAGCACACATGCACAAGGGTTGCATATAGCAAAGCTATGAAAGTCACGTGGTGCTGCTGTTGAAACTGAGTAAAAGAAGTACTGCTAATGTTGCTGTTTTAGTGCAATTTTACTGAATTTGAATCCCTTACTGCTGCTGCTGTTGTAAATGATTAAAGGGAACTTGATAAAAGAAGTTGCCACCGCTGAAACTGAATAAAAGTAGTGCTACTGTTGCTGCTGTTGTAAAGCAATTTTACTGAATTTGAATCCCTTACTGTTGCTGCTGCTGTAACTGATTAAAGGAAACTTGATGAAAGAGGTTGCCAATGCTGAAACTGAGTAAAAGAACTGCTGGCTGCTAATGATGCTGTTGTAGTGAAATTTTAATGAATTTGAATCCCTTACTGCTGTTGCTGTTTTAACTGGTTAAAGGGAACTGCTGCTAATGATGCTGTTGTAGTGCAATTGTAATGAATTTGAATCCCTTAATGCTGTTGCTGTTTTAACTGGTCAAAGGGAACTGCTGCTAATGATGCTGTTATAGTGCAATTTTAAACTAAAAGTAGAACAAGCCTTTCACCGGTGGAACAGTAAGAAAAAAGGTGGTGTAAATAGACAACAACAACATCCTTCCAAAATACAATCTGACCACATCAGCATCTTGTCTACACCATGTCTACATCATAGGATACTACACTAAATCAACACTAAAACATTGGAAACTACACAAAAACAGATCCAACACTAAAATAACTAAAACAGCTGCATAACAACACTAAAACAACTCTATCTATGTTGCTTTTACAAACAACACTACAAGAGCTCCAATAACAACATAGGAAAGAACTAAAAGCTTAAACATTTCAATCTTCAAAATGGTGGCTTCTTTAAGGACAATGGTTTTCATCTCATTCAAAGTCTCTTTCAACTCTGCGATCTCTTGTTTAAGTGTCATATTCTCATGGTTGACATCAGCCTGGTTGACCCCCTCACCATACAAATCGGCTCTCAAAAGGTGCAAGTTGTGTTCCACCTCATACCACCATTTGAAGAATTGACACGTATCACACCGGTAGAACAACTTTTTACCGTTTTCAGCAGTGTTAGCAACCAACATCTTGGAATTCTTATTGCATTTACATTTGACACTTACAAAGATGAATTTGCTGGGACTCACTGAATTGTTTGAGGATGACATGCTGATGGTCAAACCTATGAATCAATCAACATCACACCACAGTAAAAATAGGGTTAACACAAGTAGTCATTTGTTGAACACAACACAATATCATTCACTTGTATTAGTACTGCATAACCTGACCCTAATGACGTACCAATAAAATTGATAAAGCTATAAATCTAAAGCTTCTGCTTCATATAATGGGAACAAACAGACAATATTAGTATTAAAATCGATTTGAAGTTAACGAATAAGTACCAATAAAACTGAGAACGCTATAAGTCTTAAGCTATTGCTTCATATTGGGATCAAACGGACAGTATTACCAATAGTTAGGGCTGCCCATGGTAGGTTAACCGCCTTATTCGGTTAACCGAAAGCGGTTAACCGGGTCTTCGGTTTTCTAAAATCCAATTCCATTACCATTCCATTTAGATCGGTTAACCGGATTCGGTTAACCGTTTAATTCGGTTTTCTAAAATCCGATTCCATTACCATTCCGTTTAGACCGGTTAACCTTTAGTTCGGTTCGGTTTTATCGGTTAACCTTATAGCCGTGTATTTTTTTATTATTGATAAGACCCATACCATTAATATTATAGTACAATATTGACCATTCACCTAATTCATGAGTGACATATCAAACATATGTGACAAAATATAGTATTGTGCATATTCCCTCAATAACTAACATTAATTATTATATAAGGTGAACATTAATATTTAAAGATTTTGGTTGTTTATATAATCGGTTAACCATGGTTAACCGAGCGGTTAACCGTTTTGGAAAATTCAATACCGTTACCGAAACCGAAACCGGTCAATTTACTCGGTTCGGTTAACCATACCGCAAGAACCGGTACGGTTAACCTGAAAACAGGTACGGTTCACTTCGGTTTCGGTCGGATACCGCGGTTTCGGAATTTTTTGGGCAGCCCTACCAATAGTACAACACAATATGCTTAAGCTTCTGCAACTGAAACACGGACAGATCCATTTTGGTTTTTTTTGTCTGAATAGAAGAAGTTGTCAACATTTCTTTCACTACGACCTGGCTGTAAATCTCATCACCTGTTAACTCCCTTGATGAAATTTCCACATTTACATAGTCGTTGCAACCTCTTTGAAGGGGATGGATGGAAGCAAAGATAAGAAATATGAACACCACAGAAACACAAGTTATAATCCATACTGGTCTCTTCAGATGTGGTCGCTGACGCGACCCAGCCATCATTGATATATCTCTGAAACGATAAGGCCATTCACCAGCTGTCTTCATTTACAAAAGACGCGGTATAATAACTGTCTTTGTATAATGTTGCATAGCCTATTTAACTTCGTATAAGAGGTGTTTTGTGCAGAATTAGACAGAGTTCTAACAATCAGATCAGGATGCAGCTGAAACACAGACAGATGGGAACCGTAATTGTTGGTTATAGTTCAAAACCAATCACTCAGAGCGGACGAAGCGGGAGAACAAGGGATTCACATACCTGGAAGCTCGAGGATGAAACGAACAGATTGTGCAATGCTTGCGTCCACGATCTGGCTTTAGTTCTGTCTCAGAGGAGAAGCTTTGACATTGTCGAACAGTGGGTTAGAATGAGATTAAGGTGAGAAGAATGTGAAATTTCGAAACCAATTAGCAGAGAGGGTGATGCGTGAGAACGAGGGTGAGTTAGCAGGAGTTAGGGTTCATTCACGATCATTTAAATTTGGGGGTGGGATGTCGTGAGTTGATACCTGATGATTTGTAGTGAATTTTTCCACGTTGGATCTTTTTTTTTAATAAAATATTACAGATCAGCAATTAATTAACGCTCCGTAAATCTATATGGAAAAGTAAAAATTTGGGGCACGTGCGTCATTGTCCTACCACGGATATAATACCCCCTACGGGTTTTGAAAATGACTTGTCATATAGGATAACTTTTACTCTGTTAACCTTTTAGAACATGACCAATTGCGGAGGTCAGCCACCATTTTATCATATGAATTTACTCATTGGTCATACCAAAGCATGATCTAGTCACGTGTCACTCATCAGTTCCACTTTTTGGGCCGACAACAGAATTCTATATCTTTCCTCTAGAACTACCCGACCAGACAGTGATGAACTACATCCCCGTCATGTGATGCAGCTACCCGTGTTCTCATTTGTTTTACATACCCTTTCCGTGCTGGACTTATAGTCGAAGTGGATCACCATCTAGTCATAAAAGTCTACTATGTTGTCATACCAAAGTGTGATCTAGTCACGTTGTGCACATGAAATTCGTTATTTGTACTTAAATACAAATATTTATAATTATTATATTATTCAAATCTTTGGCTTACTAGTTATCACAAGTTTTATCGTAAGTAAGTATCGGTTGCCACATATTCTTAATTATGTGAGGGACTGTATGACTGTACGTGAGTTATTAATGTGATCATATCTGCTAAATAGTAATGGAAATTATCACAACAAAGATACTTTGCAAAATGTGACAATAGATACTCGATCTTCGTCCACGGAATTGGCGGCGAATGTGACCACTGTCAGTGGGCCCTGTAGAAGTAACCGTTTCCTTCTATTTTTTTTAAGAGTGTTCGTTTTTGCAGTCAATTTTTTGGTTTTTGCAGTCATTTTAAAAAAAATACAGTCAAATTTTTAAATTTTGCAGTCATCAGCATACAGTCAGTTTTCCAGAGTTCGCAGTCGCAAAAAAAAAACAGTAAAAAAAAAAACGTGCATGATCCGTCCGTAAAACGGACCAGCTTACTGTCGTCCATTTCATACCGTCCATTTTGCGGACGAGTCAATAGACCGTCCTTAAAAAGGACGGGTCTAAACCGTCCGTTTTATGGACGAGTCAATCTAGACCCGTCCATTTTATGGACGAGTCATTATACCGTCGGTAAAAAGGACCGTCCGTTTTATGGACGAGTCACCATACCGTCCGTAAAGTGGACGGGTCCAGACCGTCCGTTTTATGGACGAGTCAATATACCGTCCGTTTTATGGACGAGTCAATATACCGTCCGTAAAATGGACGGGTCTGGACCGTCCGTTTTATGGACGAGTCAATATACCGTCCGTAAAATGGACGGGTTTGGATCGTCCGTTGTATGGACGAGTCAATATACCGTCCGTAAAATGGACGGGTCTGGACCGTCCGTTTTATGGACGAGTCAACATACCGTCCGTAAAATGGACGGGTCTGGACCGTCCATTTTATGGACGAGTCAATATACCGTCCGTAAAATGGACGGGTCAATATACCGTCCGTAAAAATGACGGGTGCATTTTGAGGACGTAGTATTTTCGTCCGTTTTGCGGACCGCATTATGTACCGTCCGTTAGAGACATTATAGGCAATGATCCATTTGGAACAACTCTCGGTTCTTAAACAATGAAAGGCCGGAACCGGATCAAAGGCCGGAAGACTGTGGAACCTCTAAAGAGTCACCACAAGAGGTACACTTAAAAACTGACCCTTCTAAATTTTTTAAAATAGGAAATGCGTTCGGCAGCGGGGAGCAAACTCACCTAATGAGATTCCTGGAAAAAAGAAGGGTAACTTTTGCCTGGAGCACGGACGAAATGCCAGGAGTAGATCCAAGCGTTATCCAGCATAACCTGCGAGTGGATCCAAAGCACCCAGCCATCCGGCAAAGAAGAAGAATAATAGGAGAGGAAAGAGACGTTGCGGCACGTGCTGAAGTGCAAAAACTGCTTAAAGCCGGATTCATCAGGGAGGTGTCCTATCCCAAGTGGTTGGCTAATGTTGTGATGGTTAAAAAGTCAAATGGCAAATGGAGAATGTGTGTGGACTTCACAGACTTGAACAAAGCATGTCCTAAAGACTTTTACCCGCTACCATCGATAGATAGACTGGTTGCTTCAACGGCTCAAAACTCTGTTTTAAGTTTCCTGGATGCGTTTTCAGGATATAATCAAATAAGAATGAATGAGGAAGATTCAGAAAAAACATCTTTTATTACCTCAGCCGGAACCTTTTGCTACAAGGTGATGCCTTTTGGATTAAAAAATGCGGGCGCAACCTTCCAAAGAATGATAGACAAAGTGTTCAAACATCAGTTAACCCGGAATGTAGAGGCATATGTCGATGATATCATGGTAAGAAGTAATTCCTGGGTACAACACATGGAAGATTTAAAAGAAACCTTTGACACCCTAGACAAATTCCAAATCAAGCTAAATCCGGAAAAATGTGTATTTGGAGTTACAAAGGGGAAGTTCTTAGGCTTTATCGTCGGGCAAAGAGGGATTGAAGTAGATCCCGAAAAAACTCAAGCAATCCTCGATCTGTCACCCCCAAAGAACATTAAAGATGTGCAAGCATTAAACGGAAGGCTCACGGCTTTAGCAAGATTCTGCTCAAAACTCCAAGAAAAGTCAATACCATTTTTTAGCATTTTACGAAAGAACAGAAAGTTCCAGTGGAGTCAAGAGTGTATAGACGCCTTTGACAGGATCAAAGAGATGCTCAAAGAGTTACCCAAGCTGGGTGTTCCGGCACCTGGCCAAGACTTGTATCTCTACCTCTCTGCCACAGACTGGGCGGTAGCAGCTGTGTTGATAATGGAGGAGGAGAAAAAAGAGATACCAGTATACTACACCGGAAAAATACTAACTCCAGCGGAAAGCCGCTACACCAACATTGAAAAAATATTGTTTGCATTAGTCGTTGCATCCCGAAAACTTCGGCCTTATTTTCAGTCACACCGGATATTTGTTAGAACGAATTGGCCACTGAAGCAGATAGCGAACAACCCAAATGCATCCGGGCGAATGGTTAGTTGGACCGTCGAGCTCACCCAGTATGAAATCCACTTCCTTCCTCGAACAGCCATAAAAGCACAGGCCTTGGCGGACTTCATAACCGAAACTACCTTTGCCCAAGAGAAAAAAGAACCAACCAACCCGTACGTTATCCTAGTCGACGGAGCTCGGTGCAAAACTGGAGCAGGGGCCGGAATAGTAGTCCAAACGCCGGATGGAAGAACTCTTAACTTTGCATTCCGGCTGGAATTTGAAGTAACAAATAATGAAGCAGAATATGAAGCCCTCATACAGGGATTGGAGGTCGCCACTGCCTTGGGGGCAACAGGTTTTTTCTAAATAATAAAACAGGAGTTTTCATTCGTGTCTATAGAAATATTTTCATATACGTTCCCCCTAAAGGGGGAAGAATGGGGCTTACCTCTTTGTTTGTTATGCAGAATTAGAAATATATTCAGACTCAATGCTAGTAGCGCGACAAAACGATAACATTTACGAAGTCAAGGAGGAGAAGCTTGGAAAATATTTGGCCAAGGTTCAAGAGGCAAAGGCAAACTTTCAGAAATGTGAGTTAAGACATCTTCCTCGGGCAGAAAACATAGAGGCCGATGCGTTAGCTAAACTGGCCAGTATGGCCGAAAGAATGCCCAATAAAGTCTGGATGGAAATAAAGGCGAACTCGAGTCTGAAGGAGATCCGAGTTTGCACCATTGAATCAGACGCAATAGCCAAGTCTTGGATGGCACCCATTGTTGAATACATACAAAGCGGAAACTTGCCACCGGATGAGAAGGAAGCGGCAAAGACAAGGCGAAGGGCTGCATCTTTCTTCTTAGAACAAGGACAGCTCTACAAAAGATCATTCGCAAGGCCAGCACTTAAGTGTGTTACCATAGAAGAAGGAGTAAAGCTCATGGAGGAGCTACATGAAGGGACCTGTGGGAACCACCAAGGAGAGAGGACAATAGTCCACAAGATCCTAAGGATGGGGTACTATTGGCCGAGGATGAGGGAATTTTCAAAAGAATATATACGGAAATGCATAAAATGTCAGGAACATGGCCACAAAATACATAGCCCTCCATCCACACTGGAAGCCATACTCTCCCCGATCCCATTTGCCATGTGGGGATTGGATATCGTTGGACCTTTTCCGGAAGCATCCCCCGGAAGATATAAATTCATTTATGTGGCCATTGATTACTTCACCAAATGGGTGGAAGCCATGCCAACAGTATCCATTACCGCAAGAAAATCACAAGATTTCATCTGGAAGTATGTGGTCTGCAGATTTGGGATCCCAAAAATAATAATAACAGACAATGGAACTCAGTTCAACTGTAAAAGCTTCCGGGAATTCTGTGAGGAGTGGAAGATTGACCTGAGATTCGCATCGGTCGCCCATCCACAAGCAAATGGCCAGGTAGAAAATGCGAATGGGCAAATCGTCAAAGCTATAAAAAAGAAGTTGGACAGCAAAAAGGGGAGATGGGCAGAGTTGCTACCTCAGGTTCTCTGGTCCTACAGGACAACCGAAAAGGGCCCAACAGGGGAAACTCCATATAGGCTGACTTACGGTCTGGAAGCAATTGTCCCGGCTGAAGTTATGGTCCCATCGATTAGATGGGAATCCTTTAATGAAGAAAACAACAATGAAGGGGTGAAGGACAGCCTTGACCTACTTGAAGAAACCAGGACTATGGCCCAAGTCCGAATGGAAAAGGATAAAGCGAAAGTAGAAAGATAATTCAACCAGAAAACAAGGGAAAGAGGCTTCGCTCCAGGTGAACTGGTCCTTCGAGAGGTAAAGCAACCAAAGAAGCTAGAGCCCCAATGGGAGGGACCATTTATAATACAGCGACGAACAGGGCAAGCTTCATATCGTTTGAAAAATAGTGAGGGATACGAGTTGCCTCACTCATGGCATGCCGAGTGCCTCAAAAAGTTTTATGTATAAAAACGCTTCTTACAAAAAGTAATAAAATGAGGTATTCCTTTGAAAAGCAAAATTTTTTGAAATGTACCATCCGGCCAGCATGCCTACAGGCTATCATGCCTTGAAATGTACCATCCGGCCAGCGTGCCTACAGGCTATCATGCCTTGAAATGTACCATCCGGCCAGCGTGCCTACAGGCTATCATGCCTTGAAATGTACCATCCGGCCAGCGTGCCTACAGGCTATCATGCCTTGAAATGTACCATCCGGCCAGCGTGCCTACAGGCTATCATGCCTTGAAATGTACCATCCGGCCAGCGTGCCTACAGGCTATCATGCCTTGAAATGTACCATCCGGCCAGCGTGCCTACAGGCTATCATGCCTTGAAATGTACCATCCGGCCAGCGTGCCTACAGGCTGTCATGCCTTGAAATGTACCATCCGGCCAGCGTGCCTACAGGCTGTCATGCCTTGAAATGTACCATCCGGCCAGCGTGCCTACAGGCTGTCATGCCTTGAAATATACCATCCGGCCAGCGTGCCTACAGGCTATCATGCCTTGAAATGTACCACCCAGTTAGCATGTCTATAAAAACTAGGAATTTACTATTTCGTGAAAGAGCTTAGAGCAAGGCATAATGATCCTCCATATAAACAAAAGGGAAGATCTACAAAGCATTTGGAAATCCGGTCGCTCCGGATAAAGCCAAATGAAGAGTGTATAAAACTAACTTGTAAGGAAGTCACTTAAAACACTTAAGGGATGCGAAAGAAATGGTAAAACGCCAAAGCATCACCAAAAATAGTAATCCAAAATACAAATATACAAGATTCCTGTGCTAACAAATTACTATATAAAAAGCATCTATTCCCTAGCAGGCTTATTTACAGCAGATTCTTTGGAGACACTCTCTGCAGATTTAGATCTTCCAGCAGCTTGACGAAAGCCCGCAACCTCCTGGTGCAGGCCGCTATCGGGGGGAAGGAAAGAAGCTTGACCAGGCCCAAAGACTGTCTCACCAGGAATGCGACCAAACTTCTCAAAGTCTTCAAGAAAGTTGCTCTTCCGGGCAACATTGTCGAACTCCAACTCATTATATAGGTCGTCATCCAGTACTTCCCCCCTCTTCAGGAAGTACTTGGAGATGGTTTGACGACAAATATTGGTAATCTTCCGGCTCTGAGAGCCGAAAGCCTTTTTTAGGTGGGCAATAACAGTTCCTTGTTTCTTCAATTCTTCTTGGGCCTTGCGAGCGTACGCCGTATGTTTGGCAACATCTCCCTCAAGTTGCAACATCTGAGCTCGGTAAAGATCGCGGTCGGAACCCGCGGCAGAAAGTTCCTCGTTCAGCTTATCAATACGATCGCTAAGCTTCTCCACATGTCTTAAAAGACTTTCAGGATCTGTTTTTAAAAGAAAAAGAAGAGGGGGGAAGGAAAGCAGAATCAGTAAGAATAAGGCATAAAGATAAAGTGGCGAAAAAAGGCCGGTAAGACTCACCCTTAGCCGGAACCTTAGCACTTTCGGGTTGACGGAGGGCCATGGCCTCCTCTAAAGCTTTCACCTTCCCCTCCAAAGAAGCCTTCTCGGCCACAAGAGCAGCTTTGCTTGAAGAAAGAGCTGTGTTTTCATCCGTCAAAAGCTGCTTGGCCTCCTCTAAGGTTCTCACCTTTCCTTCCAGAGAAGTTTTCTCGGCCGCAAGAGCAGCTTTACCCTCAGAAAGAGTCGCGTTCTCATCCGCCAAGGACTGCTTCTCTTGGTCAAAAGCAATTCGAGTTTGCTCATCCAGAGCGTTCTTTTCCTCGGTCAATGCACTGAGCTCTTGAATAAGTTGGGCTTTGTCTCCCACCAAAGCCTCATTCTGTTCAGTCAAAGCTTTTTTGTCTGCCTCAAGAGATTTAATTTCTGTCTCAAGGGCAGCGTTCACACCCGCAAAGTAAGCCTTGTCTGAAGTAAGGGAATCTACGTCCCTTTTGTGAGCAGCTTGTACCTGCCGCAACAAAACTTCCAAGTCAGACAAAGTATGCTCTGGTATCAAGACATTCTTTTCACCGGAAGGTTTGTGGAGTACCTGCTTCAGGATACCCTCTGTGTGGAGGCTCTGGTTTCTCAGAGCAAACATCTCTTCCCGCAAATTCTTCAACTTTGATTCATATTCATCTCGAAGACGAACACATTCATGGCGAGATGACCGCAATTCCTTGTTCAAAGTGTCTGTCCTATCTTTCACCTTGCGGTCAATCTCATGGTTTATGTAACACCCCCAAATCATAACCAACAACTAAACGACGCGCCTAAGTTAGCAGGAGAAGTCTACGCAGCGGTTTCAAACTCTAATCGGGTGCTACAGACGCCAACCACCCACGTGGTTGACAGACCACATCACTAACACCAAGTTACGGTCTGAATGACTGGAAGTCCATCCTTAACGAAATCCAACTACAATATAAAGTATACTCAAGTACCGAGCATCTACAGTTTAGTTAACAACTTAAACAACATAACTCATACATAAGTAAGCATACTACTTAAAGTCTTGCCATGTGGACTACCCCTATGGCAGTCACCCTTGCCTACTCTCCGTTATCGTCTGGCACAAGACCTGAAAAAAATTGGGTGTAAAGGACTCAGCAAACTACGCTGAGTATGAACGTGTGAAGCCCGCATGTTACCGGGCCACACGACTACTTGGTCGAATATTATAAGTCATTTTACATGCTATATTAAAGCAGTAAGCACATCACATCACATCATAATATCAAACACACTTCAAGGTAGCATAGCAACATCAACAAACACCCAAGCATAGCAAGCTGGCATCATAGCCCATCAAAACGCATCCAAGCACAACAAGCTGCTAATATAGCAACAACAATCATGTAAGTCATCAGACGTGTGCATAGGTATGTTTACCAATGATCCTCACTAGGGGATCGTTCGAGCGTTGTGTGTTTCCATTTCTTTTCTCTTGTTCCCATGATGTGTATTTTCTTTTCTTTTCCTTGCACCAGGTCTGGGGATATAGTTTAGATCCCGTGACCATATCATTTTGGTGCCAATCTTTTCTTGTTTCTTAAAGAATCACATTTGTAAATTTTCTTATTTGCTTGGTCTCATTACACATGTTTTCCTCTATTCTCTGGCACCGAGTCAGGGGTATAGATTAGATCCCGAGACTTTGTTATGTAGTGCTATTCATTCCTTGTTTCTTTATAGGTTACTTGTGAATTCTCTTACTACCACAATTTGGAGAACGTCTTCCTCGTAGCTAATCCTCCATTCCTGGATAGCTCTTTTCTCCCTCTGTTGTTTTTAAACGTTACTAGCCACTGCTCCGGATACTAAGGGTCCGTATCCCTATTCCTTCTCAATGTTACTAGCCTCTGCTCCGGATACTAAGGGTCCGTATCCCTATCCCTTCTCAACGTTACTAGCCTTTGCTCCGGATACTAAGGGTCCGTATCCCTATTCCTTCTCAATGTTACTAGCCTCTGCTCCGGATACTAAGGGTCCGTATCCCTATTCCTTCTCAATGTTACTAGCCTTTGCTCCGGATACTAAGGGTCCGTATCCCTATTCCTTCTCAATGTTACTAGCCTTTGCTCCGGATACTAAGGGTCCGTATCCCTATTCCTTCTCAATGTTACTAGCCTTTGCTCCGGATACTAAGGGTCCGTATCCCTATTCCTTCTCAATGTTACTAGCCTTTGCTCCGGATACTAAGGGTCCGTATCCCTATTCCTTCTCAATGTTACTAGCCTTTGCTCCGGATACTAAGGGTCCGTATCCCTATCCTCTCAATGTTACTAGCCTTTGCTCCGGATACTAAGGGTCCGTATCCCTACTCATTTCTAAGGTATTGGTTTATCATTATCCTTGATAGCTCGACACCATAGTGGGTGTCTTTAGAGGTCCTCTAAAGTTAGAGAGGATTCGTCTCTTTGTATAGTTCTTTTGTTTTGTCTACGTGGTTCGTCATGTCTCACCAAAGGAGACTTGCTCTTCATTATCATTAATGAATAGACACCATAGTGGGTGTCATGGTACGTCCTCCATAGTTAGAGAGGAGTTCCCCTTTATAGCATTCTCTTTGTTTTCATAGTTCGTTGTGGTTCTCGTTTAGTTTTCCCTTTATGTAGTTTCTTTGTTTACGCAGTTCGTTGAGTCTCATCTCAAAGTTCCATAACGCGACAGGGACTAAACTACTGTGTGCGCGCAATGATATATTCAACAATGATATAGAAATCATACAACATGATAAACAAGCAATCCAATTTCATGCTTTGATCTTATGTCATTTTCACACAAAGCACACAGCACACAAAGCAAACAAGCCGTGTAACACGGCAACATACGAACCACACATGTCCATACCTTATTCGAAGCACGAGTCGTCTTATACTCGAAGTTCCCGTTCGGAGTTCGCTACGGCCCTAGCGTTAGTTAAAACAGTGTGTCAGTTTATTATTTTATGTGACGACACTTTATATCGTATGTCATTCCCTAGGCATATTGTTAGATGCTTAGTGTATATAAATTCCTAGAACTCCACATGCCCTCATTCATGGCTTATCTTACTCCTAGGACACTCACAACTTGTTATATATGTTAACTAAGTCTTTTGTTCCTTAGTTAGTGTTTACAAGTGTGTTTTTTTTTTTTTTAAAGCGCTAGTTATGTAACAAGTTTATATAACATGTATTTAACATGTCTAATGTGTATTCCCCTTTTAGCTAAATAGGCTAGCAATATTTTAAACCTATTATCATAATAATATAGTCTCCAAAATACCCTCAAAACTTATTTATACTGAACCCCTGAAGTTCCAAACTGGAACACAATTTCCAAGTGTTTCCTCGGTCTACTTCACCCTTAATGTATTGGATTGATTACTAATTCTCCCCAAAGTGTTTCCCCTCTTAGGTTGAGGTATTAGCAGAGTTATAGATTCAATTCCAGACCATTCCCACACTCTTAATTCCTGCTGTATCTCAGTTATACAGAAACAATCACCATCAGAATCTGAAACCGATATCAGTGAAATACTCCTCCCTTCCTCCCCTTGTAGTCCATTTATCAGTTTCTAATTCACTCTTTTTTTTTGTATAGTTTTACTTAGGTTGATCTAAGTGTTGGGCTTCATAGCAGGCTAATACAACTTCCCTAGCATCTCTGCAAATCAGTTCTACAGAAATCACACTTCTAGACAACCTGAAACCTGAAGCATGACTGAAGCATGTTTTTTTTTTTGTGTTGTTTCCTTTCTGTATAATATCTTGTCTCCCAGCTTCTCCTCCACTGATAACTCACGTAGTCAATTGTTCTATTACAATTTTGAATCCCAAACCGCCAGTTACCCTCACAGAACCATCCTTACACTGAAACAGAAAACTGAACACAAGGTGGGAACTCTTCTTCCCTATCTTTCTTTCTTCTCTGTTTATTCACGCATATGTCTTCCTAATCTCTCCCCAAAGTGCTTAAGGTTTATAGACCACTCATTACTATCCCTCACAACTCCCTGTAACAGAATTATACAGAAGACACATTTTCCAGAAGACCAAAAACTGAAATATCGAATTCTGATGTTCCTCTTTTACTTTCTTCTGTTTGTTCACCAATTAACCTTCAATCTTTACCAGTGTTGCTGACTCTGTTAGTTAAGGCCATAAACCAGGTTTTAACCCAAGAACAACTACAAAACAGATTTACTTTCACACACACAACACCTCTGGAACTTTCTATACAGACCTGAGACAAATTCCAAGACTGAAACATGGGACTGATTAACTCTCTTCTGTTTTCTTTCTTGTTCATGAATCGACCCTCAATTTCTCCAGCTGTTAGCGTATTTTGTTGAATGAGTTAGCAAGGCATTTAGGCTCCTAAAAAAAATCTCAGTCTAATCTCTTCGACACCCACTGTACATCGTCATACAGAAGCTGAGATTAGACTGTACAATGGAAAACTGCTACAGCTTCTCCAGTTTCCTTTTCTACCGATGCATCAGGTTAGTTTTTCCTTTCTTTTAGAACACACTCTCACGTTATCTAATGCCTAGTTATCATTTTAATGTAGGTTTAAGTTCATAACAGACATACGAAAAACAAACTGAAACTTGAGATTAATTCAAAACTGATCACACTAAGATTTAATCTGGTTCTGTTTTGTCTTTCTTTTTAGTTTCCTGAATCGGTTTTAACTCCCCCAGTGTATTCCCATTTAGTTACTTATTTAGTGAGACTTTAACTTAAACCACCTGAAACACACCAATACTTTGCTGAGCTCATTTATACTGGAACTAGGAACTGAAACTGAAATAGGCGAATTCCTAAATCTGAGATCATACACTGCACTATCCTCTTATTTGCTCACTGTCTGTTTCCTCAAACTGCCTCACAATTTATACCAATATGCTTACTTACTTAGTTAATAGTGCTAGGAAGTTTCTAAACCCAAAACAACCTAGGCATTCCATTTAAGCTCACTGATGTATTCCATATACAGGAACAGGAAGGAAACTGCAGAAAACTGAAACACTTACTCAAGCATATTTCAATTCAGTTTCTCTTGTACTACATTAAATCGACTTCCTATCTTTCCCAAGTGCCTACAAACCTAACTAAGTGATTTAGCTAGGACTTAAGTTTATTAGAAACCATTTCAATACTCTCATTCCAACTGAATTGAAGTTATACAGAGACAATGTTTACGTGGAATCCTGAAACTGAATCTGCACTGATTCTTTACTCACCCTTTCCTTTAGTTGGTAGCTAATTGACTCCTAGGCTCTCAAATGGATATAATCACTTAATTCACATATTTATCAATGCTTTGAGTTCATTCTAAAGCCACTAAACTCGTTAGACCGCACTGAAGAAAACTGTAGGCCTGGAACTGAAAGTCTGATATGGCTTTACTTCCAGCTTTTCTTTTCTGTTGTTTTTCATTTGCTCATGAATCTGACTTTCATTTCTTCCCGAACTGTATAACCAATTAGTTAAAGGTTTTAATCTAGGTTTTAACTCCAAGACAAGACTCCAAGCCATAAGGATCACTACCATGAAGTTTTCTTTAGCAGGAGTGAAAACTGCTGAAACAGAAACTCAACTCCTAATCTCTTTCCTAGTGTGTCGACTGATTCTTTTTTTTTCTAACACTAACAGACTAGTTCCTACTCAGTTAAGTGTCCCATTAAGATTTCAAACCCCAAGCAATTTCGTTGATGCTACAGAACCATCCTCATACTAAACTAGGGAACTGGACACAATGGACAAAACTGAAGACGGTGGGAAACTTGACAGATTATTATGTTTTTCAGATTATGAAGTCGGTTGAGAGGTAGCTCACCCCTTAAGTGTCATCGTTGTTTTCCCCCCTCTTGGTTGTCTCTTGGCTTGATGGATTCTTGCAAGATGCATGCAGAAATCTGAGGAGCTTGATCATGAAGTTTGATCAGAACTGGAAAGAGGTACAAAAACAGAAGTGAAGAAAACCGGTTTGGGGTATTACCTCTGGTTATGTTTCAGTAATGTGTTGAGCAGCTTCCTATCCCAGTTTATTTCGTAAAACCCAAGAAGGCTGTATGGGAGATCCATGCATGAAAGGAAACAAAAGGGTGGGGTGAGTAGTCTGTATTCTCAGACACAAAGTACCGGATGAAACAGGTCGGGCATAGGAGATCTACCTGGTTACGTGTTTGGTTTTGAAACAGAAGTGGGCTCTTCTCTCTGGAGAGCTTGACACTTTTCCTGAGTTTGTTTTACAGAGAATGCCACGCCAACGATGAAGAGGGATGAGGCAAGCAGTAGGGGAAGATATTCTCGGGCATAATACAGAAGGAAATGGGAAGCTTAAGCAATTGCTGTTTACCTTGTTTGTGAGAGTAGGTGATTTGCTCTGCTGCAGAAATTTCGCAACTGGGATGGGTTCATGCGAGGGAGCAGATCGACTGAGTTGGTTACAGAGGACCGGTGGCTCAAGGGAAGAAGCTGGGTGAGTTAGTAATTGGGTTCTGGTTGCTACTGATTCCCATCCGTGTGGGAGTTTGAAAACACAAACTCTAATAAAGCAAGAGTCTAAGTGCAGACCGATGCACTTGTTGTCTCTGAAATAAATCATAGTAGCTTGCTTGCATTTTTTTTTGTTTCAGGCGCTACAGGGGCTGAGATTGCGAGGCGAGAATTTCAGGAAGGAGCAAGGACTGGGCGATCCCAAGTTACAAGGAAGAATATCATGGGCATTAGAATAAAGAACGTCACCGTCGCTGAGGATTTGATCCCTCTGGTTTTCTACATTTTTTTTCTTCGACCTGGTTCTGAACGAGGAAGAAGGAAGGAACCGGCTGTTACGGTTGGTTCTTTTTTTTTGTAGTAGCTTAGTTGCTTAGATACTAGTTTCAATTGGCGTGAATCAGATACTGAATATGAACATTGCTCAACCGGTTAAGCACTCGGGGGAAGTATGAGAGGTTTCGGGTTCGAACCTTAGTGGGAGCGTCTTTGCTTCACCCCTTTTTCTTTTAAAAATCAGTACACATGTTTATTTTATATTTATGTGACTATACATTATATCATGTTATTATTGTTATTATTATTATTTCCTTTCGTTACGAAGTTATGTGACGACATTGTCACTTATTTACAACGTTACAATATCGTAACGCTACGTACGTGTGTTTTCGTATTCGTACACATGTCTATATATACATACGAGATTTTATTTTCGTACGTTATTTTATGTCCGTATTATGAAACGCGTTATGATTTCATGCGTTTAATATTCAGGGGTATTTCAGCTTACCCCCCTTAAAAGAGACTTCGTCCCGAAGTCTTACTTCCTTAACTCATATTTTCCACTCTTGGTAATCTTCGGGATCTAGTCCCACATTCATTCACGATACCCAAAGGATTAAGTTCATAATTAATATTCTCAGTGCTTCTAAGCACCGTGCCACATCAGTGGCTCCTCACGGGTTCTCATAGTAGACCAAGAAGTTAGCAATGTGTATAACATGCTAAAGTGCAACCCAAGGCACACGACATTCATTCATCCATAGCGTACATAACATTTTCACACACAATCCAAACACACAACCTACCAACCAACCACGAGTGGTTGTAAGAATACATCATAATAAATCAACACACATCCAAAACAAAACGCGCTTACCCCCCTTAAAAGTGGGGTACGCCCCCGTACCCTACACTAAGCCGAAACATCGATGAAAGGGTAGGGGTACCTAGTTTTTCTTACCGGATTGATTATATGCCATTGTGTAAACGCCAGATCGGGTTTTCCCGAGTGTGAGGAGGCTTTCTACCTCTCCAGCGTTTTCCTACGGATTGAAATGGACCCTAACTAACGAGCCTCACAAACTAACCCGTAACCCCGTTTCTCAAATTTAGGTTTTCCTATACTCGGTACTCCTCTGTTCCAGTCATCAGAGCGCAACTACGCTCTGATACCACTTTCTGTAACACCCCAAATCATAACCAACAACTAAACGACGCGCCTAAGTTAGCAGGAGAAGTCTACGCAGCGGTTTCAAACTCTAATCGGGTGCTACAGACGCCAACCACCCACGTGGTTGACAGACCACATCACTAACACCAAGTTACGGTCTGAATGACTGGAAGTCCATCCTTAACGAAATCCAACTACAATATAAGGTATACTCAAGTACCGAGCATCTACAGTTTAGTTAACAACTTAAACAACATAACTCATACTTAAGTAAGCATACTACTTAAAGTCTTGCCATGTGGACTACCCCTATGGCAGTCACCCTTGCCTACTCTCCGTTATCGTCTGGCACAAGACCTGAAAAAAATTGGGTGTAAAGGACTCAGCAAACTACGCTGAGTATGAACGTGTGAAGCCCGCATGTTACCGGGCCACACGACTACTTGGTCGAATATTATTAAGTCATTTTACATGCTATATTAAAGCAGTAAAGCACATCACATCATAATATCAAACACACTTCAAGGTAGCATAGCAACATCAACAAACACCCAAGCATAGCAAGCTGGCATCATAGCCCATCAAAACGCATCCAAGCACAACAAGCTGCTAATATAGCAACAACCATGTAAGTCATCAGACGTGGCATAGTATGTTTACCAATGATCCTCACTAGGGGATCGTTCGAGCGTTTGTGTGTTTCCATTTCTTTCTCTTGTTCCCATGATGTGTATTTTCTTTTTCTTTTCCTTGCACCAGGTCTGGGGATATAGTTTAGATCCCGTGACCATATCATTTTGGTGCCAATCTTTTCTTGTTTCTTAAAGAATCACATTTGTAAATTTCTTATTTGCTTGGTCTCATTACACATTTGTTTTCCTCTATTCTCTGGCACCGAGTCAGGGGTATAGATTAGATCCCGAGACTTTGTTATGTAGGTGCTATTCATTCCTTGTTTCTTTATAGGTTACTTGTGAATTCTCTTACTACCACGATTTGGAGAACGTCTTCCTCGTAGCTAATCCTCCATTCCTGGATAGCTCTTTTCTCCCTCTGTTGTTTTTAAACGTTACTAGCCACTGCTCCGGATACTAAGGGTCCGTATCCCTATTCCTTCTCAATGTTACTAGCCTCTGCTCCGGATACTAAGGGTCCGTATCCCTATCCTTCTCAACGTTACTAGCCTTTGCTCCGGATACTAAGGGTCCGTATCCCTATTCCTTCTCAATGTTACTAGCCTCTGCTCCGGATACTAAGGGTCCGTATCCCTATTCCTTCTCAATGTTACTAGCCTTGGCTCCGGATACTAAGGGTCCGTATCCCTATTCCTTCTCAATGTTACTAGCCTTTGCTCCGGATACTAAGGGTCCGTATCCCTATTCCTTCTCAATGTTACTAGCCTTTGCTCCGGATACTAAGGGTCCGTATCCCTATTCCTTCTCAATGTTACTAGCCTTTGCTCCGGATACTAAGGGTCCGTATCCCTATCCCCTCTCAATGTTACTAGCCTCTACTCCGGATACTAAGGGTCCGTATCCCTACTCATTTCTAAGGTATTGGTTTATCATTATCCTTGATAGCTCGACACCATAGTGGGTGTCTTTAGAGGTCCTCTAAAGTTAGAGAGGATTCGTCTCTTTGTATAGTTCTTTTGTTTTGTCTACGTGGTTCGTCATGTCTCACCAAAGGAGACTTGCTCTTCATTATCATTAATGAATAGACACCATAGTGGGTGTCATGGTACGTCCTCCATAGTTAGAGAGGAGTTCCCCTTTATAGCATTCTCTTTGTTTTCATAGTTCGTTGTGGTTCTCGTTTAGTTTTCCCTTTATGTAGTTTCTTTGTTTACGCAGTTCGTTGAGTCTCATCTCAAAGTTCCATAACGCGACAGGGACTAAACTACTGTGTGCGCGCAATGATATATTCAACAATGATATAGAAATCATACAACATGATAAACAAGCAATCCAATTTCATGCTTTGATCTTATGTCATTTTCACACAAAGCACACAGCACACAAAGCAAACAAGCCGTGTAACACGGCAACATACGAACCACACATGTCCATACCTTATTCGAAGCACGAGTCGTCTTATACTCGAAGTTCCCGTTCGGAGTTCGCTACGGCCCTAGCGTTAGTTAAAACAGTGTGTCAGTTTATTATTTTATGTGACGACACTTTATATCGTATGTCATTCCCTAGGCATATTGTTAGATGCTTAGTGTATATAAATTCCTAGAACTCCACATGCCCTCATTCATGGCTTATCTTACTCCTAGGACACTCACAACTTGTTATATATGTTAACTAAGTCTTTTGTTCCTTAGTTAGTGTTTACAAGTGTGTTTTTTTTTTTAAAAGCGCTAGTTATGTAACAAGTTTATATAACATGTATTTAACATGTCTAATGTGTATTCCCCTTTTAGCTAAATAGGCTAGCAATATTTTAAACCTATTATCATAATAATATAGTCTCCAAAATACCCTCAAAACTTATTTATACTGAACCCCTGAAGTTCCAAACTGGAACACAATTTCCAAGTGTTTCCTCGGTCTACTTCACCCTTAATGTATTGGATTGATTACTAATTCTCCCCAAAGTGTTTCCCCTCTTAGGTTGAGGTATTAGCAGAGTTATAGATTCAATTCCAGACCATTCCCACACTCTTAATTCCTGCTGTATCTCAGTTATACAGAAACAATCACCATCAGAAACTGAAACCGATATCAGTGAAATACTCCTCCCTTCCTCCCCTTGTAGTCCATTTATCAGTTTCTAATTCACTCTTTTTTTTTTGTATAGTTTTACTTAGGTTGATTAGCTAAGTGTTGGGCTTCATAGCAGGCTAATACAACTTCCCTAGCATCTCTGCAAATCAGTTCTACAGAAATCACACTTCTAGACAACCTGAAACCTGAAGCATGACTGAAGCATGTTTTTTTTTTTTTGTGTTGTTTCCTTTCTGTATAATATCTTGTCTCCCAGCTTCTCCTCCACTGATAACTCACGTAGTCAATTGTTCTATTACAATTTTGAATCCCAAACCGCCAGTTACCCTCACAGAACCATCCTTACACTGAAACAGAAAACTGAACACAAGGTGGGAACTCTTCTTCCCTATCTTTCTTTCTTCTCTGTTTATTCACGCATATGTCTTCCTAATCTCTCCCCAAAGTGCTTAAGGTTTATAGACCACTCATTACTATCCCTCACAACTCCCTGTAACAGAATTATACAGAAGACACATTTTCCAGAAGACCAAAAACTGAAATATCGAATTCTGATGTTCCTCTTTTACTTTCTTCTGTTTGTTCACCAATTAACCTTCAATCTTTACCAGTGTTGCTGACTCTGTTAGTTAAGGCCATAAACCAGGTTTTAACCCAAGAACAACTACAAAACAGATTTACTTTCACACACACAACACCTCTGGAACTTTCTATACAGACCTGAGACAAATTCCAAGACTGAAACATGGGACTGATTAACTCTCTTCTGTTTTTTCTTTCTTGTTCATGAATCGACCCTCAATTTCTCCAGCTGTTAGCGTATTTTGTTGAATGAGTTAGCAAGGCATTTAGGCTCCTAAAAAAAAAATCTCAGTCTAATCTCTTCGACACCCACTGTACATCGTCATACAGAAGCTGAGATTAGACTGTACAATGGAAAACTGCTACAGCTTCTCCAGTTTCCTTTTCTACCGATGCATCAGGTTAGTTTTTCCTTTCTTTTAGAACACACTCTCACGTTATCTAATGCCTAGTTATCATTTTAATGTAGGTTTAAGTTCATAACAGACATACGAAAAACAAACTGAAACTTGAGATTAATTCAAAACTGATCACACTAAGATTTAATCTGCATCTGTTTTGTCTTTCTTTTTAGTTTCCTGAATCGGTTTTAACTCCCCCAGTGTATTCCCATTTAGTTACTTATTTAGTGAGACTTTAACTTAAACCACCTGAAACACACCAATACTTTGCTGAGCTCATTTATACTGGAACTAGGAACTGAAACTGAAATAGGCGAATTCCTAAATCTGAGATCATACACTGCACTATCCTCTTATTTGCTCACTGTCTGTTTCCTCAAACTGCCTCACAATTTATACCAATATGCTTACTTACTTAGTTAATAGTGCTAGGAAGTTTCTAAACCCAAAACAACCTAGGCATTCCATTTAAGCTCACTGATGTATTCCATATACAGGAACAGGAAGGAAACTGCAGAAAACTGAAACACTTACTCAAGCATATTTCAATTCAGTTTCTCTTGTACTACATTAAATCGACTTCCTATCTTTCCCAAGTGCCTACAAACCTAACTAAGTGATTTAGCTAGGACTTAAGTTTATTAGAAACCATTTCAATACTCTCATTCCAACTGAATTGAAGTTATACAGAGACAATGTTTACGTGGAATCCTGAAACTGAATCTGCACTGATTCTTTACTCACCCTTTCCTTTAGTTGGTAGCTAATTGACTCCTAGGCTCTCAAATGGATATAATCACTTAATTCACATATTTATCAATGCTTTGAGTTCATTCTAAAGCCACTAAACTCGTTAGACCGCACTGAAGAAAACTGTAGGCCTGGAACTGAAAGTCTGATATGGCTTTACTTCCAGCTTTTCTTTTCTGTTGTTTTTCATTTGCTCATGAATCTGACTTTCATTTCTTCCCGAACTGTATAACCAATTAGTTAAAGGTTTTAATCTAGGTTTTAACTCCAAGACAAGACTCCAAGCCATAAGGATCACTACCATGAAGTTTTCTTTAGCAGGAGTGAAAACTGCTGAAACAGAAACTCAACTCCTAATCTCTTTCCTAGTGTGTCGACTGATTCTTTTTTTTTCTAACACTAACAGACTAGTTCCTACTCAGTTAAGTGTCCCATTAAGATTTCAAACCCCAAGCAATTTCGTTGATGCTACAGAACCATCCTCATACTAAACTAGGGAACTGGACACAATGGACAAAACTGAAGACGGTGGGAAACTTGACAGATTATTATGTTTTTCAGATTATGAAGTCGGTTGAGAGGTAGCTCACCCCTTAAGTGTCATCGTTGTTTTCCCCCCTCTTGGTTGTCTCTTGGCTTGATGGATTCTTGCAAGATGCATGCAGAAATCTGAGGAGCTTGATCATGAAGTTTGATCAGAACTGGAAAGAGGTACAAAAACAGAAGTGAAGAAAACCGGTTTGGGGTATTACCTCTGGTTATGTTTCAGTAATGTGTTGAGCAGCTTCCTATCCCAGTTTATTTCGTAAAACCCAAGAAGGCTGTATGGGAGATCCATGCATGAAAGGAAACAAAAGGGTGGGGTGAGTAGTCTGTATTCTCAGACACGAAAGTACCGGATGAAACAGGTCGGGCATAGGAGATCTACCTGGTTACGTGTTTGGTTTTGAAACAGAAGTGGGCTCTTCTCTCTGGAGAGCTTGACACTTTTCCTGAGTTTGTTTTACAGAGAATGCCACGCCAACGATGAAGAGGGATGAGGCAAGCAGTAGGGGAAGATATTCTCGGGCATAATACAGAAGGAAATGGGAAGCTTAAGCAATTGCTGTTTACCTTGTTTGTGAGAGTAGGTGATTTGCTCTGCTGCAGAAATTTCGCAACTGGGATGGGTTCATGCGAGGGAGCAGATCGACTGAGTTGGTTACAGAGGACCGGTGGCTCAAGGGAAGAAGCTGGGTGAGTTAGTAATTGGGTTCTGGTTGCTACTGATTCCCATCCGTGTGGGAGTTTGAAAACACAAACTCTAATAAAGCAAGAGTCTAAGTGCAGACCGATGCACTTGTTGTCTCTGAAATAAATCATAGTAGCTTGCTTGCATTTTTTTTTTTTTGTTCAGGCGCTACAGGGGCTGAGATTGCGAGGCGAGAATTTCAGGAAGGAGCAAGGACTGGGCGATCCCAAGTTACAAGGAAGAATATCATGGGCATTAGAATAAAGAACGTCACCGTCGCTGAGGATTTGATCCCTCTGGTTTTCTACATTTTTTTTTCTTCGACCTGGTTCTGAACGAGGAAGAAGGAAGGAACCGGCTGTTACGGTTGGTTCTTTTTTTTTGTAGTAGCTTAGTTGCTTAGATACTAGTTTCAATTGGCGTGAATCAGATACCGAATATGAACATTGCTCAACCGGTTAAGCACTCGGGGGAAGTACGAGAGGTTTCGGGTTCGAACCTTAGTGGGAGCATCTTTGCTTCACCCCTTTTTCTTTTAAAAATCAGTACACATGTTTATTTTATATTTATGTGACTATACATTATATCATGTTATTATTGTTATTATTATTATTTCCTTTCGTTACGAAGTTATGTGACGACATTGTCACTTATTTACAACGTTACAATATCGTAACGCTACGTACGTGTGTTTTCGTATTCGTACACATGTCTATATACATACGAGATTTTATTTTCGTACGTTATTTTATGTCCGTATTATGAAACGCGTTATGATTTCATGCGTTTAATATTCAGGGGTATTTCAGAAATAAAAATTTATAATATGTCTAAAATGTTATAGTTACTGTATATTAAATTTGGGAATTTTTGGGCAATGGTAAAAGGTTTTAAAATTGTGTTTATGAGTTTTTCATAAGAATAACCTATAATATAGGTTTTTAATGTAACCAAAAATTAAAGTATGGTTTGTTAATTAACTTTTAAGCTGGGGAAAATAAAGGGAACTAAATTAACATTTTATAACAGTAAGTTTATAAATGTTTTTGTATTAGCTTTTAAGAGAAGTGAAATTATTTACATATATGTATATATACTTACTTAAGTAGAAACTTATATAAATTAAGGAACTTAATTATCCTGCATTTTATTTACTATATTATATGGGATTTAATATTTTAATTAAACTAAGGAATACATATATATAAATATTTTACGCATTTATAAAAGGAAATTAAGGGGTAACTTAAAGTAAATCAAGGTACTGATTAAATTACCACTTATAATAACTAAACATTATAAGTGTTAGAACCCTAAGATATGGTAAAAGAAATACTTTATGAAATATACTTGGAATAAAGTTAAAGGTCGAAGTAATAAGATAGTTTAAATATAGTAAGTTACATGGGAAATGTCTTAGTTAAATTCTAATACGGGTATACTTATATATATAAATAAATAAAGGAAACACATTATTTTATAAACCTTAAGTCGGTTGTGTTAAGCCTAGAAGTTATTGAACATTAATAAATACAGTAAAATTTCCCTGAAAAATGCTATGGATAAATTTTAATACATAAAGATATATATAAATATACATGTATATAAATACATTAGTATAGTTGAGGGAAATAATAATCCTTGTGATAGCTATAATAAGTAGGTTATGTATATATGTTAAACCTTAGGTTTTAGTCAGTGAGTGATTAAATAATCACTATTAATTTACGGGTTTTGATACACAACATAAACTTAACACGGTCTTGGGCTAACCTACTAAGCCCAAGTCTATGAACTCCAAAAGCCCACTTAAACAATCCAAAGAGTTTGGGCCACTCTCAGGAATAAATTCTAAATCATTCCAAACTAAACGAGATGGGCCTAACAAAGGATTTAGTTATCAAGTCAAGCCCAAACCTTTGTAAGAGAATAATGGTAAACCTAAAACTATTATTCAGTAAGTGAAGAAGGCTGTTAAGTTTATAAGTCTCTTAACTAATCGACGCTTGGAACACCTTAATTATAGGTTACTATTGGGGAATCACTTATAAGAGTTAGTTATTGTTCTTCACATACCAGGTACGATTTCTCGTACTACGATATTTTTGCTGATTGACTTGTGGAATGTTTTGGAAAACGCTAACTGACTTTAAGAGGAATTTCTAAAAAGGAATTGGTTGTGTGACTAACTCAGCTTGTGTGACTAACTGAGCCTTGGATGTGAAACTTACATGGGTATTGGTTCCTTCTTTTTGGTGCCCCGTTAGACATTGGCTGCTTAGGGTTTACGCTTCTGCACTCTGTAGGACTGAGTGTTTTGGTATTGCTCTGGGTAGTTGGTGATCTAGTGGGAATATGGGAAAGTGTTATTCTTGGTATTGAGTATGGATTATTTCTATTAAGTGGTGCACACACTTTTCACCGATGACTGAGAACGGGTCAGTGGCAGCGGAGGTCTGCTATACCTCGTCCATATGGACAACTGACAGCGGAGGCCTGTTTACCTCGTCCTTGTGACAACTGACTGGCGGTGGGGGCCATCTCTCCCAATGGGTTTTATTCCACTCTTGAGTTATTGGTTCTTGGATCTATCTTATTATTCCTAGTCCTTTGTGACTATCTGAGTCTTTCTACTCCTAACGGGAATTGGGTTTAACTAAGGAATTGGATGTTCACTAACACCTGATGTGATTTTGTTCCACTAACTTTATCTTTCAGTTATTAACCTTTGCTCTTATCTTGATATCTTGATTTGGTGAATCGTGAAATGCCTGTTCCTCTGAGTGTTTTAAGTGACTGTTTTCAAGCTATTATTTATTTAAGAATTGTGTTATAAGTTGTTTTTGGAGGATCGTACCAGTTCCATTCCAGGGAACTGACCCCCCTTTCTTTCGGGGTGGGCTGCTTGGTTTCATCTTGCAGGTACGAAATTGATTTACAGGTGGCCACGAAGAGATGAGCGTTTGGGGTGGGACTAGGTTTTGTGGAGAGTTAATGTGTTTAATTTCTATTATGTTTGTGTTAAGTTTTTCTCGAGTTCAGACCGTAGCTTTTGTGGAATGTAAGTTGTAATTGGTGAGGTTTGGTGCCGGGTGTTGGAACCCGATGATCTGTACGCCTTTAGTATTTTATTTCCGCTGTAAATATGTTAGATAGGGGCGTTACAGAAATTGGTATCAGAGCGTAGTTACGCTCTGAACCCGAGAAAACAAGCCGAGTGAAATACTTAGATTATAGGTGCACTTAAAACTGGGGAACTGGGGTAGAATTGGGAAGTGAGAATTCCAGAAAGGCGCGTGACCCTACCCCATACTTACTATTTATGTTTTACTTCATGTACATACGAACCGTCCTTAGGACGTTATAAATGTTAATACATAGATAGTTAGACTTTACGATACGCCTTCTGAGTAACAACAACTGTCATACCAGCTAGATGTCTCGAAGAGGAGGAGCTGGTCCCTCAGGAGGCTATGGACCCGACGCTGTCACTCCGGAGGTCATAGCGCAGATTGTGACAGCTGCATTGGCCCAGCAGCAGGCCCAGATCCCACACCACCACCAAATGGTCCCCGAGAGTTCAATTGGCTGAAGGCGGTTAACGACCTTTGTCCTCCCATCTATGAAGGCCAACCAGAACCGAAGACTTTGGAGAAATACATAGACGAGATGCAGAAGGCCTTCACCTCTCTGCATGTTCCAGTGAATCGTCAGGTGGACATAGCGGCCTACTTTCTTCAGGGACCCGCGCATCGATGGTGGCAGACTGCTAGAGCCGAGCTGACGGCCCAGGCGAACTTTGACTTCCAGGCATTTCTAGTGGCCCTGAGAGCTAAATTTTATCCCCTATCTACAGAAGAGTGAGGAGTGAGTTCGAGCAGCTGAAGCAAGGGAGTCTTTCTGTTGCTGAGTACTACAATAAGTTTGTGGAGCTACTTGCTGTTATTGAAGAGGGAGCTTACGTCCCAAGATATCTGGTGGACAAATTCCATACCGGCTTGAACTTCAAGATCATGACCATGATCGGTTCCACCAGAGGGATGACCCTACAGGTATGGAATATGATTTAAAATTTCTGGTACGCAAAGATTTCCCCACTAACACATCTTGCAACGACAGGAACTAGCTGAGGATGCGAACGATTGTGAGACCACCATTGCCTATCAGAATTCTGTGCTAGGCAAGAGGAGAAATGACAATGGAGGAGGAAATGGGAGAGGACCCCCTCAGACTCAGGAAAGGAGGGGAAAGTTTTTCAAGGGAGGAAACGAGAAAGCCATTGTCTCTTATCATGCTGATGCTAAGCCCCTCCGCTCCCAGCCATTTAGGGGTGAGAAAAGTTAGAATCTGTAATATGGATACATATATGCTATCACGTTACTAACCTTGCACTGAAAACAGGAAACCAACCTGTAAGGAAGTACTTCTGCAGGAAGTGCGAGCGGGACCACCCAGGCAAGGAGTGTGACGGAACCTTGGTGACGTGCCACTACTGTGGCAGGAAGGGGCACAGATCCTTCGAGTGCTTCTTGAACCCGGATTCCAGGGACTACAAGCCACGCACCGGGTCAGCGACTAGAGCCCTAGCTCCTAAGACTAATGGAGGAGGAGGTAGAGGTAGCAGAGGAGGTGCTGGACCATCTACCAGTCGCCCTGCCCAGAGTCATCCACAGAGGCCGGGACAGAACTATCCCCAGAGGCCGGGCAAGGCACCAGTCCTTAACATGGTGGACCGCGTCGAGGCAGCGAGTGATGACCCGAGTTCACCTGGTGAGGACTACTTCCCTCACGAAGAGGCTTAGACTTTTACTTTCTTTACATTCCATTGGCTAGTTTTTCTTTTGTTGTCAATGTAAAAAGGGATGAACTATAAACCCTTCATTTTGTTTCGTTACGAACCTTTCATTTCCAGTTGTGAACCTTGACTTATTTATTTAATGGTAATTGTTCCTCAGCTTTCGATATTTGCTTTCCTATTTTGCCCTATACCACACCCAATATCCCTTTTGAAGCCAAACCACACCCACCAGAGAAGTGTGAGGTCTTGAGACCCGGGATGATCTTACTACGAGAGTACCTGACCCCGGCAGTCCAGTATGCATTGATCCTCAATATCAGGGAGTTAGGTGTGAAGGAAGGAAAATTTTACACCCCTACCTTCAAGAATGGTTCAACCATGAAGGTGAAGATCATGTGCCTAGGTAAGAAGTGGAACCACACCACCAAGACCTATGAAGAAGTGAAGGTGCCACCAATCCCGGAGGAACTGCAGACCATCGTTAGAGCTGCAGTTAAGGCAGCACAAGAATTGGAGGATGATCCCGTCCCAGACCTAACCTCAAACGTCTGCATCATCAATTTTTATGGAAAAGAAGGTAAGCTAGGGCTGCATCAAGATAAGGATGAATCCCTAGAATCCATCACCAAAGGAGTTCCAGTGGTTTCCATATCACTTGGAGACGACGCGGAGTTCCTATTTGGTGACCAGAAGAGGATGGACCTTGCCACTAAGATCCTCCTGAAGTCAGATGATGTACTGATCTTTGGTGGGGCAGCTAGACTCATCTACCATGGAGTGAAGAGAATCAAGCCCAACACAGCCCCCACATCCATTATTAACCAGACTCACCTGAAACCTGGCAGATTAAACCTGACCTTTAGACAGATCTAGCTATGTACTTTACAATTTCAGCCTTGTAATCATTAAACTGCTCATGAAGCTTTCAATAAGAATGGAAATTCTAAGAATTTATTTCTTCATGTAGGAGCTGGAAATGTAGAGGTCAGGCTGAATGTGTTGGACCAGGCTCAAGCAAAGAGCAATGGAACGGTCATCACAGGTGTACCAATTGACCTTGAACAACTGCTTGGGAAAAGTTAAATAGAAATCTTAAAACTTCATTCAATAATTGTAGGCACATTCCAAATTAATGGAGTGGAGGCTACCGTCCTATTTGATTCTGGAGCCTCCCACTCCTTCATATCCCAAGCATTCCATACGAAGATAAATGCCCCCACAGAGGATATCCATGATTTCTCAGTTTTGTTGCCATCCAAGGAGTTGGTCAAATGCAGCAAACGGTGCAAGAATCTGAGCATGCACATCAAGGGAGCAGACTTTCTTCTCGACGCCATTGTCTTCCCTGGCATGGGATTTGACATAATTGTGGGCATGGACACGCTACAGCGGTACAGAGGTAGACTACACTGCGCAGAGCATCGTCTCCTCTTGAAGTCAGCCACAGGGATCACAGTATCATACCGAATGCAGCCTAAGCAGCCGACTGTGAAGGTTGTATCAGCATTATCCCTGATGAAGGAAGTGTCCAAGGGCGCTACTGCCTACTACTGTTATGCCCAGGATCTGAGGACGGATCCGAAGTTCAGGAGCGACGTTCCCATTGTGTCGGAGTACCCCGATGTTTTTCCAGAGGAGCTACCTGGACTACCACCGCTGAGAGAGGTTGAATTCAACATCGACCTCGTACCGGGCACGGGACCGATTGCTAAGGCTCCCTACCGGATGGGCCCTGCAGAGATGGTCGAGTTGAAGAAGCAGTTGCAGGAGCTACTGGATAAGGGCTTCATCAGACCCAGTGTCTCACCTTGGGGCGCTCCTGTGCTGTTCGTCAAGAAGATGGACAGGAGCATGAGACTGTGTATAGACTACAGAGAGCTGAACAATGTCACGATCAAAAACAAGTACCCACTGCCCAGGATCGATGACTTGTTCGACCAGCTGAGGGGAGCAAAGGTGTTCTCTAAGATTGATCTGCGATCCGGATATCACCAGATAGCTGTAGCTGAGCCAGACATTGAGAAGACAGCCTTCCGGACCAGATACGGCCACTATGAGTTCACAGTGATGCCGTTTGGACTGACCAATGCACCGGCGAGATTTATGGATTTGATGCAGAGAGTCTTCCAACCCAGCTAGATAAGTCGGTAGTCGTATTCATAGACGACATTCTAGTCTTCTCCAAGAGCAAAGAGGAACATGAGCAGCATTTGAGGACAGTCTTGGAGACGCTGAGGGAGAAACAGTTATATGCCAAGTTCAGCAAGTGTGAATTTTGGCTGGACAAGGTGTCATTTCTTGGACACGTATCTCAGCTGAGGGAGTTTCA